>DWQX01001180.1:0-30436 GCA_018245475.1 Pharmacophagus antenor | reverse complement strand
AAAATATAGTATATTCAATTATTTTTATACTTGCACATCTGATTTTTAATGTGCTAATAAAACTTAACAAAACATTTATTACTTATTCATCACTATAAATAATTCGCATAATAGTTAAAATGGTCTTATTTATTTAAGTAACTAGTAAATATTTATAATAAAAAGGGAATTTATATACTTTTTATGATATTTGTGTTACAGTTAAACATGAAAGTGTTTCAATTCGAAAGGCCAATAGTTCAATTAAGTGGAAGCGCTACTGGTATGAGTCTTTGCCTCAGCCAAAACTCTTTACAATTTGGTCGTGTGCGCAAACGGGGTTGTAGAATATTAAAAGTCATGTTACAAAATAAAGGTGATTTTAATGCAAGGTAAAAATTATTACTATTAAAAGATTTTACACTTATAAATTCTTATCCTTCTTTTAAACAATGTAAAATTCTAAAGGTTTTGGTGGCAACCTTTGAAAACCGACGAATTTACGATATCGCCTATTGCGGGGAATATCGCCGCTCGCACTAATGTTACATTTACTGTAACGTTTAGACCAGCTAATAACAACCCATTTATTAAAGTATGGGTAAGTTAATGCAAATAATAATTTTGTCTATTCCATATATTTTATTTATATTTGTTATCGACGATAAGCTAACATGAGTTACTTAGATTTATCATGATGTTTAGTAACAATGAAGGTGAATATAGGAACGCATGTTCGTTTCGAAAACTAGCTGTCATTGTATAATTGCCGAAATACGGCAACGTTATTATGGCGGCGGGTCGACAATACGATGGTAGTAGCTAACCCTCCCAATTGCACTACTTGTGTAGGTAACCCGGAATCGAACCAGGTACTTCCGTATTACAGTAAATGTACAATAATTTATATTTATCCGTACAAGTTATACTAGTTTATTATTTACTGTAGATTACGTAAAAGGTAATCGGAAATCAAAACAATACCCCAAAGGTGTTAACAACGGAAAACGACAGTTTTCGACACGTTGGCAATATGTTTGTCCAAAAAGAAAGAAAAGATCAGATTGTGATACAAATAAAAATCATTTCTTCTTATATAGGCTAGTTGCAACATTGAGAATTACAAACCATTGGAATTAGCTCTATACGCTACGTGCATCGATTCTTCGAATATACAAAATAAAACCCTGTATATGGAATGCCCTGTTAGAGAAGTGAAAACTGACTATATTGTGGTTATAAATCCGTATGTATGTTAATTCCAATGAATAAAGTTGGAGAAAAAAATGTGTTAAATTTTATATATAGTAGTTTTTTGAGATTCTCTACATGAATTCTGCATTGAATAACTTGAATTATTTTTACTTGATTTTTCGTCAAGTTCCTTGACTCTTGATTCTCATTTCTATTTCCAATTTCTATTTTTGTCTTCTTATTTTATTCTATTTATAAAATTTATTTTATGTCTATCATATATTATGTATATATTATTATAAATACTATTAATATACTAATTTATTATCTTATACGTTATATGCACGGGCTATTTACATATGATGTCTATTTATGGGGTTGACTTATTTCTTTAATTAACTTTTTTTACATATAATTCTACAGTATTTAAGGAATGGATTTCTTGTTTTTACATTTTCAATCAGCTTACTTAAGTTGGTTTCCTTAATTTCTATTTTTACTAGTATTTCTAATTCATTCCTTCTTTTGCGTAGGTAGGACATTCTGTGATTATATGTACAATATTTTCGCTTGTGTCCGGATCATAGATAGACGCACGACGGGTTCTCCTTACATTTAAACTTGTGTAAGTATTCGGAGAATCCGCCGTGCACTGTAAGGATCTGTACCAGGACTGGGTCAAGCGCCAATTTTCATACTATACAAAAGGCCACCTAAGCATCCGGGTAAAATCTTTTAGTTGTCGAAGTCGTACTACCTTCTTGATAGCGCCGGTTACATTCGTCAACCGATTCCAGTCTGATCTGGCGTTTGGCGAACGAAACCGAACTCCCATCGTAGTCCGGCCTTTCCTTGTATTTTAGTGCAGCCTCCTTCGCCAGCTGATCGACTGATTCATTCCCATTCATCCCTGTATGGGCTTTGACCTAAAAGAATTTAGGGGAATTCCCCTTATTGGTCAACTTCCTGATGTTGTTTTTTGCTTTTACAGCAAGGGGATGAAGGGAAACGCCATTAGCTAACGTCTCCAATGCAGACCTAGTCTAAAAAGATGTCACATTAGAGGTCTGGGTATCGTAGGACATGTTCAGTGGACTTTGTTATAGCTAACAATTCCGCCTGGTAGACAGTACAGTAGTGGTCTAACATTAATTTCTTTATGCTGCTTTCTGCATTTCCACTCCAGATGGAGAGAGCAGCGCCCACTGATCCATCGATCTTGCTTCCATCAGTAAATATTTTGATTTCAGCTTTTTGTTGATCGACTTCTGCACTGTCTACCAGGCATAACTTTTGAATATTATGACTATTTTCAAAGAAGACTATTCGTAAATTTTCAATTACAGCACTGATGAAATGTGGCTGGTGTTGTCTGAAGTAACGGGGGAATCGTTTGTAACGCTCAAAGAATTCAACGTAGAAGCCAACACCACATATGAAGTACCAATACATTTCAAGCCAAAATCTTTTGGACATCATGAGGTATTATATCGCCTTAAAAATCTCATTCTAATAACAAGCAATGCACGTAATATGTACTAATAGAGTAGTACGTAAATGATAAAAAATTGATAGGAGAAATTGTTTACGTATTAGATATCCATACATTTTTGTGATAATTTCATATTTAAAACCGTGTGTAATAGGGTAGTAGTGCCTAAATAATTTTAAGCAACCTCGATCGAGATTGTTCGGCATCATATTCAATTTTATTCTTGGATTCAATGTCCGTAATAATATAACATAAACAGGCAGTATAGAGTTCTGTAATCTTATTTTTCTCATATTTGTGGATATTGGTAAGGTTATCTGGTTCATCGCTGCTAAAGAAGACAATAACTCAAGTATTTTGTCAAAAGATAGCATTTTAATCAAATTTATTAACATTATGACTAAAGAAATAACACCGATCTATATCTTTATGCGCATGAGGAAATGTTACAGTCCCAATACGTTGCTTTAGATCTTTAAAGGTAAAATATTTAAACAGGGTCAAGTGTTGTACTCGCCTCTCGGAGAGAGTGCGCTTTTCATCAATGTAGCTGGTATAGCCACAAACCCGAATCCTAATGGAAATATTTCACTAACTGTTAGAGAAAAGGACATCCATACTGAAGAATTATTAGTTTACAATATCACAGAGGTAAAATTATGACTTGATAATGTATACAAAATATATAAAGAATTAAAAGAACATTTGAATAGAAACAAGTGGTTATGATAATATAGTTCCATTTTTGTACCATTTTATAATTTGCTAATAACCACTTTTTGCAATATATAAAGTTATCCAGGATGAAATATAAAAAAATCATCCTCCCATACTGTATCATATCACTTCACCAATATAACTGACTTAGAAATGTGATAAAGACAAATTTCTTATTTGATTCTTTTGGAAAATATATTTCATGACAGTTATATGTGCGTGTATTATTTTCTTTATTACAGTTTCCAGAAACGTACATAGTGTCGTCTGAAATTGTAAAAATATATCCAGATAAATTTGAAGGCTACTATGAAATAAAGCACCCTGAAACAATCAAGGTTTGGGGAGAAGCCTCCGCCACATGTCGCTGGTCGTTTGTTTGTTATGAGGAATGTGAAATTAATGCAAAGGTTCATAATATCAACGAAGCTATATTATCAAACGTTTAATCTCTTAATCTGCCTCCGTGGTCCAGTGGTTTACCCACTTGCCTTGTAACATGGAGGTCCGTGGTTCAATTCTCGAGCGACAATAGTGGAGTTTGGATGGTTATAGGGTTTTTCTCACTGATGTTTCCTTTGATTTCTCCAAAATACGCAGCCTTAGTAGCCCTCAACACAGTATCTGCTTGCTTTAAGAGTCATCTTCAAGACGGCTGTTTATTGCAAAAAATTTGCTCTAGTTGTTTATTGACATAAAAAGCAGTAGTCATGATGGTTTTTAGTGAGACCACGGATCACCGGATCCGTGGGCCAGTTTCGATAAAGCTGTTATAGTCGTCCAAAATTCTAACAGCGCAAACTTCACCGAATCCAGCAGCAGCAGCAACAGCAGCAGGTTTCTTAGTTATATCTGTGCCACACTATATTCTAGCAATTAAATTGTTTTTTTGTTATTATTTTTTTCATAAAAGAAAACAATTGCAGGTAATGTTTATAAATGAGTTAACGCGTGAATATCAATTCTACAACATTACAATAACAGTAACACCCAGCGGTATTATGGGATCGATGGCATTCGAATCTCGTGCGAGAGAATCCGCACAAAAAGAACTCTCAATTTTCAACCCATTAGGAAACGACGCAGAGTTTAATATTCATTGCGAAAATCTGGAATGTCCTGAATTACTTAAAATCAACAGAAATTCTAAGGTAACTAATACGTTTTTATTCTACTGCTTCCGTTATTTTCGTTCTGGTGTAGCCTTAAGTTGTGAAGTTTGGATAATGGTTTTACCTCTTTTCTTTTTTTAAACCTCTTTTCAAGACAAATACTCATACTTTTAAAAATCGGTTTCGTTATGTTTGGTAAAGAATCGCAAATGAGTACACGATTAATTATATTTATTTCAGTAAGCCCGAATGGTATTAAATTTTCGGACTCTTTTTTTACATTTATTTTTTTCAAAACGGGTCAAACTATATTTTGATGACAACTCTACGTCATTGCTACTGTTACGCCAATTTGCTCCATTTTTTCAATAACAGCATAGACTTTAAGATTCACTTATTTTGTCGGGCGGAAACCTTTATCTTCATTTAATATTAACGAAAATAGCCACTATAACAAGTACAATGAATATAGCGAGTTATAATGACTTGAACATATTTTTTGCACTCATTTTAGGCGACAATAACTCTGACATATTCACCTTTAGTGGTGGGAGAAACGGAAGAATATCTACAAGTTTTTAATCCGTTAACTGGTATATATCTTTACAAAGTGACGTTAAAGTGCTTACCGGCTAAAGAAAAGGATCTGGAATTCAAAACACCTCTCGGCACGGCCGTCCCTTTCCGTCTTAGGGCTCAAAATAAAACAGATGCCAAAGCGGAGTTTGTTATCACGGTATGTTCGTAAACGTTTTTGACAATACAACTACTAATTTAATGTATAATTGATATTTTAATGTTTTAAATGAGGGTTAAAAATTAATAATAGAGAGGGTTAAAAATATAAATAAATAGCTTGACTTTTGTGTTATATTCCCTAAAATAGTGACATTGACTTTACAGGCTATTTATAATTTATACTACACTTTTGATTAATCTCGTTTGAGCAGATATCACACCCATCAATATTAATAGAGGAAAAATATGCATTGGCTCCTTTTGAGAGAGGCAAAGTCCAGGCTTGGTTTGAACCAACTGAAATTGGATGTCAAATATGCAGAATTTCATTAAATTCTCTTACTGCTGGTGAATTTGTGTGAGTAAGATAGGGGTTTTAATGATAATAACTGTTATTTCGTACAAAAAATTAAAGAAATCATTATTATAGGTATAACATAAAAGGAATTGCTACAGAACCAAAACCACAGGGGCCCTACAAAGTGGAAAGCGGGTCCTCCGCAATTATTACATTTAAAAATGTATTTGAAGATACAAGAATATTTAAATTAAATATTGATCGAGAAGAATTTTACATAAAATCATTTTACGAATCGGTGAAACCGAAAAAAGTAACGTTTTATACTTTATTACTTTATCTAAAGATAAATCTCAGGATTCATATAGATAAAATTTCATTTTCATTAAAAATTGACAAAAAACTATGAAATTCATGTGCTTTTTTTAACCAATTTTTGCAAACTTAAATTTATAAATTTAATTATTTATTTTTATTCACAGGATTTGATTGTAACTATTTTTTTAATAGAAAGACCTTATAGTGGTTGGAATGAAATACCTACAGGATGTCTGACCATAGAATGTCACGATCCACCTGAACCAAAAGTGCAATGGACTTACTTTCTTCAAGGCATAGTTTAACTGATATTATTTTTATACAAAACGAATTTCTAACTGTTCTTAATTCTAATTGTTACTTAATTTTGAGAAAAAAAGTTTTAAAGCTATAATATCTTTTATTACCAATCTCCAACTCTGAAATCTTGAACAACATCTTCTTTATCTATCATGTCATCTTCATCTTCAAATGGTTTCTTAACCTTTGCTTTGCTTCTATTTTTCTTTTTCTTCAATTTCTTTTCCTTAGTTTTTGTTTCGTTATCATCATCTGTTATTAATTTAAAGTTTACGGTGTCATCCTCACTGTCAGATGGGAACAAAACCATTGGATCTTTGTCCTTTAATTTAGAATGTAATCCATGATGATCAATTATTTTTGGCCTTTTTATTATTGGAAGTTCTCCAGCAATTTCGTCGTTTTTAGAAACTTTCTTACGTTTCTGCATCTTATTAATTTTATACCAATTCTCAAAGAAAGTATAAAGCGGAGTCCTTTTCGCTTTAATGTTTGATTCCCAAGCTGTCACCATCTTTTCGTCACTAAGAGCAAAGCTCACTTTAGAACGTTCATGATCAATAAATCTGGCATTTTCTTCAATCTTCTCTAATAGTTGACGTAGCTTCTTTGTATAATTTGAAACATTACACGACTTAAGGAATTGTTTAATCTGCAAATAAAGTACGAAGTTGTAGAATATTTTTAACAATAAAAATGCAGAGATTAATGGGATAGAGGATAAACGGAGACAGTTATAATCAATTTTCATAAAAAAAATGTCGGTTTCGAAATACTTAACTGAGCTGTTATGATGAGTATATAAAGAATGTGATGAGGTACAGAAAAATTTAATAATAAGAAAATAAAAAGTACTGTAAGCATCAGCACAGATTGTGGCAGATTTGTAGACTAAATACGCCATTAAGAGTAATTTAAATATGTTCTGTTTTATTAGTTGTGTTATTTTTGCTCTTCTCCTTGAAATCAATTGAAACTAACAATTTAAATTGATGTAAATACAATAATCATTATTTCAATTCATAGGTTTTTTGAATTTTTTTTTGTTATATTAATAATTAAAACACAAAATGTTAAAAGAATATGCATGAATTTTTGTCTAACATGCACTCTGTGTATTTTTAGCAGGAACAAATATAAATTTGAATCCTAAGATTACACTTAGCAAGAACATAGATATGTTTGGCACGAGCAGAGTCAAAGCAAATTTTAAGCAGACTATAAATTTCACCCTAACTCAAATTTAAGAGACTAGAAGTGGAAATGTTAATTACCTGTAGAATAGCGAGTAAAGTTACATCTGGAAAAGCAATATTATGTGATTCATTTGCAGTATATTCCAACAACAATGCATAAACTCTTTCGATAACAGCATCTTTAAAACCATTCTCAGACAATTGTGATTTTGCCAATCTTAGAATACATGAAAAGTCTAAAGGTTTCATTGAAATTTTTTTGTGTTTTTTGTTAAAGTCATATGTTCTCAATACCTAAAATTATATATAATATTAATAACATTATAATTCTGTATATAATGAGAAAGATGTCACTTTATCTTACCTCAACTAAAAATGGTAATATAGGGATAAAAGTATTAGTATTTTTGGAAAGATTTATTAAAATTTCTGTGCAATGAAATCTGAGTGGATAGTACTGATGTGTTGGTACCAATTTTATAGTATTTGTGATTACCATCACTAATGGATATAGTAATGGTTGCAATTGTGATTTGTTAGAGGTAGCAGCTATTAAATCAGCCCACAAATGTAGTGAGTTGATAAATTGCCAATTATACACTGCTTGTCGATTTTCTATTTTTTGCACAACAATTGCATTCCTCAAATGTATAGCCATTTGCCTAATATAAAGAAAAACATGCTGATAAGAAGCATTTAGATCTAATGAAAACATTTCTACTAAAGATCTTCTCATGAAGTTTATGCCAGGCCAGGTTGAAGGACTAACAAATTTAGAATTTTTCACATAAGTCATGTACATAGATTTTAACACCAAATCTAGTAGTGATGCTTGTTGATTTCTTGTAATCCTAAGAATGCACAAAAATGACAGCACTCTTACAGTTTCTTCACCATTACTCCATAAAATAATAAGTTTCTTTAATGAATGTTTTGATATTCTACTGAAACAAGCCACATATATGGACATTTGATGTAAATGCTTGAGCAATACTGTTAATATATTCTCTGAAGTAACACCACTTAGGAGTTTTAATAAATCTTTTAAATATGATACTAAGGGTCCCTTAAGTTTTATAAAATGTTTACACTTCTGTGGATCTTTTCCTGATTGCTCCATACCCAAATACTTTCTGATTGCACTAGGTAAACATAATACACACATCTGTATTACTGCATTAAACACAGAAGATCCTGAAATGAAAAAAAAGTAATAAAATATTTGCTACTAGGTGTCATGATACTAGGTGTTGTAATAAAAGAACAGAGAATTTAACCTTTTATCCGAAAGGAATGAAATATATTTTTACTATATCAAATGTAGAGATACTGCATAAATAGAATCTTAAGTTCAATGATGTAAGAAAAAATCTCAAACATAAAATTCTCGTTACAAAAAATACAGGCAATAATTTATATACCAAAAACTTTAAAGTGCATATTGAAAAGAACTTATACCTTCCACTTTCAATGAACTTTGTGTAGTACCATCTTCACTTGTCACTCTCAACATAGCGGCATTGAATGCTTTTATAACAGTTACTAAAGTTGGAAGCTTTATTTTGCCCTCGCTTTGTAGCTCTACTTGCCATTGTGCTACTAACTTTAGATTCACTTTACCATGGTCAAGTTTCGTATCTTCATCCTGATTAAGGCATAACACAACATGAATCAATAATTTTTTTAATTACACATTATAATCTTTTTTTTATCCAACACTTGACCTCAATTGCATCTGGTATAAACCCTTTCTCGGCGGAGCGCTAAGAAATGAGTTGAGCACTAAACAGCCCATACAACATCGTCCAAGCGAACATAATACACAAGTCGTTCGGATTTCGGCGGGCGGAAGTGGTATTGCTTTCTTACAATATGTACAATCATATTTTCTAAAAAGAAAAGTTGAAACATTTCTGATATTGACCACTTATCATCAATATTTGCTTTAATTCCTGGCAGATTTTTATTAATGTCGAAAACTTTTAAAACCAAATTTTGTACTCTTCAAAGAAATTGCATCTATGTCTAGTAATTTTTTTAACAAATATTTCAAATGGGTCAGAATCCGATAAAAAATCCACATCATCAGCTCATATTTGTCGTCCATTTGTCCCCATGATCAGAGTAAAATTTGTGGATAATTGTTTTTAATTACATAAAAAAAAATCTTTGCACAAGAAGCATATGCTGTTATCACATCAAAAACTAAAGACTTAATGGACTTTATTGGCCAGTTAGTGATAATAAATTAACCACTCCTTCATTCGAAGAGAGAGGCTCTGGATGAGCGCTTCTGATGCTGTTTGTTCGCTGCGGGTTACTATGTCTGAGCACTTATGGGCGCTGTTCACTGCAAAAGGGTCAATGTACACTGAGGTTGTACATAATTAAATGTGCTCGAACTGAATGTTTCTGGATCGATTCAATACAGTAATAACGAAAATTAATTGTTTTACATTTTTAGAGCCTTTTGTATTGATATTGTACAACAGTTTAAAACGTACCTCAAAATCACTCTCATCACTATCACATTTGAGGGGACCCGGTTTATGCAGTTTATCTTCTTCTAGTTCCGGATTTTCATTGTCTGAATCGTCTTCGAAATCCAATAAATTCTCATCATTTTCTTCAAGAAACTTATAAAAATCTGGATCGATTTTCTTTAATTTCTCTAAGGATTTTTTATGTAACTCTGGTGACAATTCTTCATCCGAATCTAAAATATATAACCTATTAACATACCATGGGAAAGAGAATTTATTTAAAGAACTGTTTAAATAAAATGTAACCTATATCCTCATCAGACTGTTTCAAACTTCTACTGTCTTTCATTTTTACTTTTAATATTATTATGTGTTTTTGATTAACGCTATCAGAGATTATTTTTTTTGGAAAATAAAGGGATCACATGGATATAATAAACACTCCCATGTGACAATTGTAAGAGTAAACGTCAAAGTCAAATGTGCATTAATGTCATAAATATTTTATATCCGTAAAAGCTTAGATGTATAAATCAAACATGTTTTTTTATATATGTTTAATTTATACATTAATGATAAAAGCTATAATTGTAATATGTACTTAATGTATTTTATAGCTACCAAAAATATAATTTTTTGTAACCACAAAATAAATATTTTAATTCTTATTGAATGCAGTCTATTTATTTCGCTTAATTTAATAAATTCAATAACAACTATTAATTTGTATTATAAGTTAAAAAGCAAAAGCTAATCAGTTATAAAACATGTTGAATGGCCTTAAATTTCTACTTAAACGATAATTCTTCAAATAATTTTTTATTATGTTTTCAATGTTAATTCTTCAAAATAAAAAAAATTAAATGTATTGTTGCATGTACAAATAAATACGTAAAAAATAGGTATAGTATAAATAAAAACACATAATTGATAAGTAATAATAACTTTTCCCAAAATTTTCTTTTACAGTGAAACCATAGAGAAGATAATATTTTTCATTGAAAAAAAAATTTGCTTTTTAAAACAGCAAGACGAAACTCAAGAACATAGAAAAGTATCAAATCTAGTTAACTACGAAATTAAAGTTTGTGCTTGTTAGTTTCATCTACTAAGTGATTTGATTAAGCCGAGAGGATTTGGCGGTAAATTATACTTATTTCATAATCTATAAAGCCAGTGTCAACGTAAGTATTAACATTTCGATTGCGTATTTTATTTTTTCTTAATCACAAAAAATTAAGTATTACACAATATTTTTTATTATGGATTTATGTATGGTTTCTATTTACGTTTTTATTTCATCTTTCAAAATTTAGTCGCATCATGCTATCCCGAATGTGCATTCTTCGTTCGGCATTAAACGTACAGCAGACTTTAAGAACTCCCCTACCACAGAAGTTTGTACCAAGAAATTATGTCATAAGGAAGTACGCACGCGAGACACGCTCCCGTGTAGCTACCCGAACGCATCCAACAATTTGGGAACGATTAATGGCACCAGCCAGTGCTAATGGTGAATATATATTTATACATTTTTTGAGAAAACACTGAAATAACGAATAAGAAACATTTCGTGCTAATTTAATACACATAAAGAGCTTGTAATAGCTTGCAACAATTATGTTTCTTATAACAATACTTGCTAGCATTTATTTTTTTGCTATTGGTGACTTAATCACTTAATGACCTTAAAATTCTTGCTACAATTTTATGAATCCAGATGCTATAATTTTATGTCAAAAAGTGAAACTAATTGTATTAGTAACATTAAAAGAAACCTTAAAAATTTACATTTGTTTTGTCATTCTGTTATTCAATTCTCTGTATATGTTGTGTGTCTGTATTTGTTATGTAATTATTATGAATATATTAATCACTTATCAATATTACTGTTATAACTCTATAACCAAGGCTATAAAATTTATGAAAATAATTGCTAAGGTGAGGTACAAGATAAGTGGAATAAATATATATATGCTTCAATTTAATACTGAAATAATGCAGTCAGAGTTGGCTATCTGCCCCAAGTTGTATTCATAAGGTTTCTTTTTAATTTACAGCATTCAGTTTGGGAAAAGGTGCATTAGCAGGAGCATCAGCTGTGGGTATTGTTGCACTTTGTTATTATGGATCTGGAATCAAACCTGGAACATTGCAGGAGTCACAGTAAGTAATTTTATTACAAGAATTTTGCAGGTACTGATAACACTCTTGTGGATGGCTACAGCTTATGTGGTATATTCAGGTTGTGTTGTAGGTCACCACTGCCTATGCAGTATTGTAATTGCTATAATAAATTAAATATTATATGGCATATAAATATGGTAAAAAAAACCTAAATCCTTTTTTTTTAACTTGTGCGAGATATATATGACAATTTACAATTACTATTATAACATTAATTTTCAGCCAATACAAGATGTAATAATAAATTTCGGACATTGCTTACCAAATTTATCCAAACTGGTTATGTAATTATTTATTAAAATAAATAGCTATCTTAGGATAATTTTAGTTTGGTATTTGACATTTGTACCGAGTTACCTTTTTGCACAATTAAAACAGCAGTGGCAAACTGTTCTAAAAGAATTTTTTGAGGTTTTTCTTTCACAATATTAATGTAATTTATTTTAGTTTTCCTCTGCAGATGTAGTAATTTACTAAATTTTGTTCTTATACTGTACATGGTTATAAATAAACTTTAATATTTTTTTTATACTTTTAGCATTTGGCCACAATATGTGAAAGATCGCATCAAGGCAACATATGGCTATATTGCTGGATCTCTTGTGTTGACTGCAGGTAGTGCTGTTACTGTATTCAGGACCCCTGCTCTTCTTAATTTAGTTGCACGTAATGGATGGATGGTAAGTATATGTTTGAGATATATATTTTAATTTAAAAGTAGTATATTAATTAATGTTTAAAAAAACTGAAAGTTCACAAAGAAATTAGAATTAAAACAGTTTAAGCAACCATATGATGTTATGTGATTGAGTTCACAAAAAGGATAAAAAAATGTTTAGGTAAAGATTAAAATAATATTTTTTCCTTTCTTTGTAAAACTAGCTAATTCCTGCCTGTTTTTGTAAACAGTAAACAAATTTAATATAAAACATTGCATTATCATTAGATTTTTGGCTGTTACTGGAGAGGAAAAAAGTCCATAAAACTAAAATGAAAATGTTCTCTGGAATAAAAAAAATAAATATGTTATTTCCAAAATATTTCACAATTAATTGTCTAAGTTCATTCAAGTTTGCATGCAAATAGTGAATAATTAAGAGGCAAAATTATTAATAATAAACTATTTTTTTTGCATTATTCTACTTAAAAATCACCACAATACTTGTGTCATAAGCTAAGTTAGTAACAGTTTCAAGTTTTCAGATTCTTTATTATTAATTTATTAAACATTTTCAATGTTGGTACAAACCGACAAGATGATGTTTCTATTTTCCAGTCTATAATAGTCACACTAGGTCTCATGATTGGGTCTGGTATGGTGGTGCGTGGTATGGATTACAAGCCCGGTTTTGGAGCTAAACAACTGGCATGGATAGTACATACTGGAATTATGGGTGCTGTAATTGCACCTATGTGTTTCCTTGGTGGTCCTGTTTTAACTCGTGCTGCTATGTGAGTGATGTTTTATGTTGAAGTAAATAGTTCATTTGATATATATAGTTTGTAGCAGAAAAATTAAAATATAGTAAGAAATAGCTTTGCCTTTTTGTTTTTTTTTTTTAATATGTCTGTTATTGTTTTAAGTGATGACAGTCATAATTAATGTAAATGACATTAATCATAAATTATTCTAGAAGAATAGAATGCTGCCAATTTGACTGAAGTAAATAAATAATAGCTCTATTTACTGTAGTATGCATATAGTTTGGTAGCCATGTACCCGTTTTTTCCTAGATAAAGATTCATCAAATTGAATTTTAAGCAAATAAGATATCGAAAAAAGACGTACATTTTGTTTAAAATAAAACATTTTTTTAGTTATACAGCTGGGGTTGTAGGAGGTCTTAGTACAATAGCCATCTGTGCGCCATCAGGTGAATTCTTGAACATGCGAGCGCCTTTGGCAATGGGCTTGGGTGCCGTCTTCGCCGCTTCGCTTGGAAGCATGTTCTTGCCTCCTACAACTGCATTGGGAGCAGGTATCGTTAATAGGATAGTTAAATTTTTTAATATTCAAAAATATTTTTTATCTTCAAAGATATTAAATATATGTAATATAATGTATCACATATTATCTAGTTCGCTAACTAAAGGCATTGTTGTTAAACAAAAAAAAATGTTTATCCGCAGGAGATAAAGTAGAAAATATATCAAGATGTTCTAATAGAGGAATTTTTTCACAGGATTATATTCACTTAGTTTGTATGGCGGCCTAATAGTATTCAGCGGTTTCCTGTTGTACGACACCCAAGTAATAATTAAGAGGGCGGAAAACCATCCCATGTATGGATTCCAACCTTACGATCCAATAAACTCGTAAGTAAATAATTATATACAATATGTTTCAATAATTATTACTACTGGTAGATTTCTGTAGCCGAAGATTGCTTAACCATGTGAGATGAAAAGACGTGCCACGCAGGCCGAGACTTTTTTCTTACGGGAATGCCAGCGACGTGTCTAACACTTCGTCAGAAAATTATTGCTGTAAGACTAATTGCGTGGCACGTCAACTGTTATTGAAATTCTTTATTTAGTGCATAATTTCTGCTTACGTTTCATCGTTTAAGTTGTCATCAGTTGATGCGTCTTTATGCTTTCTGGAACACACTGAACCCCGGCTAATAGCGCTCCCAAGTGATTTGCGTTCTACTGTTCTGGCACGCGCATTTATGAATTTCTTTGCACCACAAGTGGTTAAACAGATACGGTGGTACCGTCATTCCCACCTAGCAGTTGTGGTGACAAACATTGCTGTTCCGGTTTGAAGCGAAGTTTAGCTAGTGTATTTGCTGAAGAACGCACAGTTACCGTAAGCAGCATCAGTTCACAAGTATTATGCAAAGACTAGCTACACCTCCCTTGCTATATAAGAGGAAAAAGGTGACTTACTTCAATATGTCTTTAACAAAACTGCTATATACAGTTACTACATCTTTTGACGAATTTGAAGTTTTTATGGTTATTTGTTAACTTCATTGCAATGCATACATTTTACTAAAAAAAAAATTACCATTTTAACAGGGCCATATCTGTCTACTTAGACGTGCTTAACATCTTCATGCGCATCGCCATGATTCTTTCGGGCGCCGGTGGAAACAGGAGGAAATAAATTGCTGCAGAGAAGATAACACGTTATCCTATTTATTTCATATTGCTCTCGGACATCCTTAATAATAGCATAGCATGAATAGTATACCAGCAAAATTATTGTATTCTATTTCGACTTCTAAATTATGTGGTAATGTGATATTAAGTAACAATTTTATTTGTTAGATTTTCGTAAGTCATAGTTCATCGTGACTTAGGTGGTAGTAAATTATTAAGTTTTAATCAGCAGTTTAAGAAATATATTCATACCAAATTAAGTCTTTCATTAACCCTTTTAGTGCCGGTATAAATAGAGGTGCCTATGCGAGAAAAACCAACCGAATTTTACAGTTTTACAACGATTCGGGAAAATATTTATAAAAACCAAACGAGGAACAATATTTACATAATTCAAAAAACCATATATTGTGGATGAAATACAGAACAAAATAATGACACTAGTTTTTTTTTTGTATCAATTAAAATTTTAGGAAAAACAAAAGTATAAATGTTTATAAATAAAGTAAAAGTTGAGTTCTTTTATAGAAAACATATTTGCATATACAAACAGTCGTCTTTACATCATAATTTTATATAGGCAATTGTTATGAAGTACTTTGCTTTTTCAATGCATTTTGTAACAAGATAAACAAAACTACATAACAAAAATAAAACATAACTCGAAGGTACATGGTAGGCGCCGGGCGAATTATCTCTTTCAACATATGTAATTGGTATAGGTAATATAACATTGCTGAAACAAAATTATGTTGGCATAAATATTTATATATGAAATGTAGTCGATAAGGGCCCAACGCCACAGCGATGAATGCCGCAGATCGAATATCGCCCGAGTAGCGACCATCGGTGTTTATGTTAGATTTCGGTACCTCCAAGCGATAGGAAAATGTAGCCGTCAAAGAAATTAAACGAAAAACTATTTATTTTAATTCTCTCGTAATTAAATTTGATAATTTATAACGTACTCTAAATTTATTTTGAGACAGAGTTCTCGCGCAATGCAAATAGTAAAACGCTACAAGGCGCGGGTCGATATATCAGCTCTGGCACTTCTCGCCAGTGCAACAAAAGCCGATATATCGGCTTCCGGCACTCAAAGGGTTAAGCCTAAATTGACCTATGTACTTGTTATACGCTCAAAGCTGTGTTGCACATAAGGTAGACCTAAAAATATACCGATAATAGGTCCTCTTGGCGAGATAAGTTTAGGTAATGTAACCTGCCTACTGTCGTAGACCTTGCTGATGTCAAATTGTAGTGGAAATGTTAGTCTTCTGGTTAAGACCGCCAAGTAATGATTTTGTTGTATTTCATTTCTTAATCCGGCGAGCGAATGGTAGTTAATGTTAAAAATCTTGTCAGCGCCTTGTAGTTATTTAGGTAGACGATTTACACAAATATTTTGCTAATATTGTCGCATTGTTACATATAAACAAAAAAAAAACGGTTTTACAGAGACAATCTCAGCCGATCAGTAATCACTATTCTTAACAAGAAGGATTTTACCTATTCCATCTATATCAACTAATGTAAGTTGTACAAGATAAATGAGTAAAAAAATTACATCAGTTTTAAATAATTTATTTACAGTCTTATAATTATAATACGAATTTGAAGAGTTAAGATTGATTACGGGTAAAAGTTTATTACAAGCCGCGCAAGCTTTTCTTCTCTAATAACTGCAGGTTATACATTATAAATAATATGACTATTCTGAATTTTCATAAATACTTAATGGCTTTACACAAGCATCGCATTTTATATATTAGTTAAAGGATTGTGCAACATTTTTATTGTACATTAACATAATAATATAATGAAAATTGTAAATAATAAAAAAAATGCAAATAATATCACAATAACAATCTTTGGAAAGGGATTAATTCAACATATTGATGACCTGCTCTGCTAGATTCATGAGTATGACTCCTATGGTGGCCATTGGAGAAGAAACGAACTATTTAGTCTTTATGATTTCATAGATTATATAATTGTCATAATAAACCACCGACCGCCGTTACCGCTGGCTTTATAACTAGAAAGTCACTCGGTCGATTTCGAAACTACTTTAGGAGAGTTTGGAAGGCGGTAGGGATGTTTCGAATCAACTGGCTACGTTCAATATCATTTTGCCGCCATAACACCATTGCTGATTCCAGCATCAAAATGAGTATTTTCGTCATTTAACATATGAGATTGTGGTTAAATGATAGCTTATTGTCGACGAAAAAGGAAACTAATGTCATATAGATTATGTTATTTAGTTATTATATAATTAAATTAGTGTAAACTGTATGTGAAAGTGAGTTTCATGAACAGACCTAGAAAAATGCTAGGGGCGTTAAACGCGTTCAAGATTATGATGTCTGTAAATCTTAGAGGCAGAAAGTAAAGTAATAATGGTAATTCATAATTATGTCAACTTATATACTATCGGTATTACAATTGAAATTACATTATGGTCTCGTGAGGAAATACATTTAAGAGATCTTGTTGCTTGATTGATACTAATTAAGTAGACACATCACCAGTCTTATACGCTTGTTGCTTTAAGTATATAGCGTACATTTGTCGCGCCTGGTTTAATACCCTGTTAACGTTATGTTTTCGAACCATTTTATCAAAATGCATTGCTAATTCATTATAGTCCATACGATTTCTCATAATATAATCCCTATGTTGTAACAAAACTGTCAAACAGAGATACATTAAAAATGGATTGCCTCCTCCAAACACTGTCGGTGATGGGAGACCGCTTATGCTGTTTTTTGTTGAATTTTCACCGCAAGCCGAATTAAGAACAATAGGTTTCTGGATAGGCGGTTTGAAGACTTCATACTTTTTCTGAAAATTATTTATTGTAGATGCCACACTATGTAAATTCGATTGCTTAGCGATTAAGATGGATTCACAATTCCTTTTTGCATTCTCCAATTCGTGTGACATATTGGAAAAAAAATTATGCGACTTTGAATTTGTAGCGAGTCCTTGGGAACTATTTTTGAAAGTCTCTGAGTTAGTTGACAGTACACCTTTTTCAGATGAATCCGATTCGCTGGAATGTGTTTCGGAATGTTTATTTTTATCACGCAATAAATCTTGGGGTTCTAATGAATGATTTTTTCGCAATAGTCTTATCGGTGTAATAGATTTTTTTCCTGAATGCTCTTCAAAAATTTCTCCAGTGTCGCCATCAAAGTCTAATTCTGCTTGCTCGTCGGGAGTTTGCGGACAACTTGCGGTAGTTCTAGTTGTTGGAGTGTTTCTGTGAAGCGGGTTCTCCCATAAATATATATCTTCGACACTTTTCGCATTTGATTTTATCGTTTCAAACAGCGGTGACTTTTTCATGACTTCACATGGTTCAATATTTTCCGCCTGTATTTCTAAAGCTGTGACGCATTCAGATTTTAACTCTTTGTAATTACTAGTTGGTTTGTCTTCGGTACTTGTAGAATCAGATGATGAATCATATATCATACTGCGTCTTTTTATATAAGACGGTCCGAAGACCTGACGATCTAAATGTTCTAATTCGAGCCTGAGTTCCCTAGTCATAGAAGTAGTCATGGGACAATATTCTTGAGAATCATCTGGACTGCTTCCATCGTTTGTATCGGATCGGAAAGGCTTGAATGCTTTATTATATTTTAGTGTTTTCTCTATTTGCGTTGTTAAATCGTTTTCATCACAAGAAGTTTTAGTTAAAGTAATTTTTGGACATTCTCGTGAATTAGTGTTATCTGTTGTAGATTGTGCGCGTTGTAGCTTTTCTTGCTTAACACTTCCGGGCTTAGTTCCAGTAGCAAAATTTAAGAATTCGTTCAAATTTTTAATCATCCTAATTTTGGGTTTATTCGTGTCAATAACAGAGGAATCATCAAGCTTATCTAAAGATGAAAAAAATCTATTGTTGTGAATTGATATTTTATCTCTTAATAATCTTATTTGACTTCCCAAAGGTGTATCTTTAACATCTGTATGAGAAGTACCGTTTACTAAATTCTCCACACTAGACCAATCGGAAACACTCGCGTTTTGGCCATCTGAAGAATTAACGTATTCAGGCACACTGTTCATATTTCGAACGGTTAATTTCGTTTTATTAACACCGATACAGCTCTCATTGCATTTATCAGTTGTATTTTCAAGAACTTCCTTAGTTTGTTTTTGTATTTGAAGAACCGCATCATCTAAACTTAGAAATTCTTTGGAATGTTTTAGCGAAGTGCCAAATAAAACTTTTCTAGTGACATTTTCATCCAAACTATGATTCGTTTGCTTTATTGTTGCGAGCTTGGGTGCTTTTACGTTTGCTAAACTAAAACTTGAGCTTTGTCTTCGTATTGCACATACCTTAGTGTAAGCGTTTTCTCGAGGAGCTTTTACCATTGGACTTAAAGGAGGAGGGTCGACATCTTCACTCACTGAGGGATCAAATTCTTTTTCCTTAAGAGATAATTCAATTGTAGGGGCTTTCTGTGGTAACGAGGCCCACAATACTTCTAGCATTCTAAGAGCGTCATCAAAAGCGAATTCGCGTTTCATTTCCAACAATAACCACCTGTAGCAAAACAATAAGTCATCGGCTTGTTGCGATTTAAGGTAGTTATAAAAATCGGCATCATATACTTGCAGAGATTCAGTTAAATGACTAAATTTTAGCGTCATTGCTTCGCCATCTAGTAGAAAGTTAGGATAAAGTCTAGTCATGAGAGCACATAGACAGATATAAGCGTGAGCCTCGTCGCCCATTGTAACAAGTAAAGGAGAGGCTAGATCTGACATACCTTGACAATAGCTTACTGTCGGATGATATAATGCATACCTGTAAAAAAAACAATACATTTTATCTTTTATAATCAAGTAACGTTTATGCATGTCTTTTCAGTTTTTATTATTCTTGTGACATTTTATTAATATAGTTATTATACTCACGTTGTTAATATGTTAAAAAGAGATGCAATGTTCTGATTATCATCGCTACCAGCATAGAAATTGTGATGTCGATCAGTTCTCAAAACATCTTTTCTGACCATACTAGTAACATAAGCCAAGTCTGAGTTTACCTGAAAGATAAATCGAACATTAATAGATATTAAAAAAACCCTTAAATCTCTCATTCGGAAAGTCATACAATTAATTATGATATAGACATGCTATTTGTAAAGAAAATTTGTGGTGTAGAATAATTAAATTATTTATAATCACTATTTCCAACATTTCGTGATTTTTGTGTTTCTGGTATATAAGGATAAATAAATTATTCTTGCGCAATTATTGATAAACTGGATGGGAGTAAAAATTTTTAAACACTGATAATTTTTTCCATTACATTTATTTTACACTTAATCCACAAAGCAAATATTAGAATTATTTGTAATTTAGTAATATTTAGTAAATTGTCATCTTTGATATAAAATAGACAAAATTTATATGTACTAAAAAACTATTTAGTTCAAAAACATACTAAATGGTTGGACTGTTATAATTTAAAAAAAAACAGCACTAATTTGGTACTCCATTTTATTATAAAAATATATAAATAAAATAGATTCTATTAGAATACAAAATAGAAAACGAAAGAAAATACAAATATTTGTATAATAGATAAAATATGAAATAAAGATTAAAATAAAAAGTTAATGTGCTTAATATTAATCTTGAGAAATTTGTGAAATTTTATGTCAGAAGTGTCTCCAAAATTTAAAATCTTTATCACAACAGACACATTACCTTCCCTTTCTGAATGCAGTCTTTCCATCTAGATCTCAAAGCATAATATTCATTAGCTTTCCTTTTAATGTAATCCATTCTTTGCTTTCCAGTCATACCATCAGGATACACATTTAAAATATGCTTCCATACAACTTTCCTAAAATAAAAAAAATATTTTTTTAATATGTTTACACTTATAGCAGTTCATAAAATTTTTATAGTATTGATTAAAATTTTAAATTGTCTCAGTATATGAGTATAATAGATACTTTTATAAAGTTTTATTGGTACATCAAAAACATACAAAAAAAATGAATGTGAAAAATTTAATGATACCTTAAACTGGGTTCAATACCACCACAATATATAACTTCTCGTAATTTAGTAGTGTTTGTAATTTGACCCACTGCATCTAGGAATGCTCTAAACTCAATATCATTAAGTGGGGGACGAGGTGGAGTATTGGGATCTTCATATAAATTCAATGCCCTGGACACTATGTTGAATGTTCTCTCAACCTATCAGTTTAATAAAAAAAAATTATTAGTATAGCATATCTGTAGATAGTTAAAAAAATTAAAAAATACCTATTGACAAATTTACTCATTGCTTTAATGTAACAAATTTGTTAGTTCGCTAGAGACCACTTTCATAAACTTTGCAGACAATAAAATTGCATTGAAGATTTATTTATGAAGGTTATAATACAGAATTGATTATATGTGTGTAGATTTTATATTTGTAGTATTTGACTTTGCATTGTAGCCAGCAATAGTCGCTACATACAAGAGAATAAATATGTAATTTTAGTGGTATGTATATTAAGTAAATTGAAGATTAATTAAGAGGCAACAATGTATTAAAGCCTTTAAAAAATAAGATAAAAAGTAAAAAATACCTGGTTCATTATTAACCCTTGAAAACCAGTCTGCGACTCTTGTTTTTCAACTAATTGAGGGGGTAGGCAAACTGTTGGTTGTTCCTTATTAGGTTGAATAGATATAGTATTTGGGCTAATGTTTGGAGGCTCCCAATCTTCAGAGGCTTCAGCAAATGGCTTCATATCCACTTTGAGTTGGACACATGGCTCTGATTTCTGTGTCAGTGCTATATTATGTGCCCTATAAGTGATAAGGTTTTCACTAAATAAATTTTGGCAATAACATTATAATCCTTCTTTTATATCAGTTTAATAATGTACATGCAATAGAAACAGCATTGTATCATACAATGATCGAAATTAAAAAAAATAGTTTTGATTTATGGATAAATTTAGTCCTTGAGGTTACATGGAATATTTTTAATGAACGAATAGATAGATTTCTATTATTAAGACCTTTTCAAAATTTGAGAATATAATATTCTGTATAAATAAGTAAATGAGTACCCATACTTGAGAAAAGCAGCATCAAGGTCCCAATCAGAAAGAAGTGGTAAAAATATCTCTTGGCCATAATCATCAAGTGTTCTGTATGACAGTGTAAAGTCAGACTTAATATCAAATGCTTTAATTAAAATGCTTTGTAGCACTTCCAATGAAGTTATTTGAGGATCCACAGAAAACTTCCTTAACTCTGGTTGAAGCTTTCCTTCACATTTCTGTAAGAATAAAAGAAATCAAAGAAATGTATGTGGTATAAATATGGCTATGAAAAAATATTTTACATATTCAATTTGATATTAAATAAATACTGAAAGAAAACATGTAAAATAATTCGTCCAATAATGTTATTTTAGATGACTATTATCAGTGAACTTTAGTTATAGGAATAATGCAAAAAGTGAAATCATTCAAACCTTGACTTTCACTCTAACTGCTTCTTTGCTATAGCCAAACATCTTTACTCATTACTATTTAATAATGACTGCTTTAAATAATTAAAATTATCTTACGATTTACATATTCATAAATTGAATAACACAAAAAGATGTTATTAAAACTCGTATTGAATTTCTCTCAATACATGCTTTTTTTTCCATTTGGAAATGACAACAAACACTGACATTGACAGTAAAATAGAGATCAGCTTTTTTTTTGTTGAGGGAGAAGATAAGACTTATTGCCAGCGTCCCTTCTAATGCTCAGCTAAAATTGTGTTTACATCACAATAATTATTTTCGCAATTAGTGGTAGTTATTAAAACTTGGTATGCTGGTGGCTGATATGGTTTGTAGAGGAATATAATTTTATCTTCTGCTTAGTCGTTTAGTTTATCGCATGTGAAAATTAGACTTTTCAGATGTAATTAAATAAAACTATATGAAATAATGTACAATTTTTTTTGCAGTTAAATAAATACTGCCCATATGCCTCTAATATATAACCTGTTAATTAAAAAACGTAGTAATACAAATATGACTTTGACATAAATTGTCAGTTACAACCTAAAATACTGCTGAGTCTAATCAGTTTTTTCTATCTTGTCATGAAAAAAGTGTAAAGCAATTTAATTTTACAAATTCATTTGCAATAGTACTAGACTATTCATTACGTGATTCTTTATACAATGAATAATATGAATGGTGTACCCCATGTTGACAGAGAACTAGATTTATCAAATACGGGAAGAGGAGTGTGGCTTGTTAAAGTTCCAAAATACATTGCTAATAAATGGGAGAAAGCTCCTGGCAATATAGAAGTCGGCAAATTGAAAATATCACGCGTACCGGGGCAAAGAGCACAAGTACAACTATCCCTCTCAGAAGCAGTTCTATGTCTTAAGGATCCCGGTGAACAAAGTATACCCAAAGAGCATCGTCTTGACGTGTCCAACGTTACACGACAGTCACTAGGTGTTTTTTCTCATGCAGTTCGTACGTTTTATACTAATATATATTTTGAAATCTTCCTTCTAAGGCTACATACATTATTTTGTTATTATTATCTAAAACTACATTTTTTTTATCGTGTTTCAGCATCTACCACAGATGCAGTTGTGCCAGAAACGGAGAAGCTTTACATGGAAGGTAGAATAGTGCAAAAATTAGAATGTAGGCCATATGCTGATACTACATATTACAAACTTAAGTCAGAGTCCATTAGAAAAGCTTCTATGCCACAAAGACAAGTTCAACAGTTAGATAGAATAGTACAGAACTTTAAACCTGTATCGGACCATAAACATAATGTGAGTTTCTGTTTAATATATATAAAGATATATAAAATTACAATGACCCTAAAACTTTTGATAGGTCATCACTGAACACTAGTCATTACTATGTATTTAAGGTGATATTTGTAATTTAGATAGAATATCAAGAAAGGAAGAAAGCTGAAGGCAAAAAAGCTCGTGATGATAAGGATGCTGTGCTCAACATGCTGTTTGCTGCCTTTGAAAAACATCAGTATTACAATATCAAAGACCTACAAAAGGTAAATATAACAACTTTGTCATTGCAACAAATCTTGTCATTTGCTTATTTTAAGGAAATTTTTATTATGTTTCAGATAACGAAACAACCCATTGTATATTTGAAAGAAATTTTGAAAGAGGTCTGCAATTACAATTTAAAGAACCCACACAAAAACATGTGGGAATTGAAACCTGAATATAGACATTATAAACAGGAGATTCCCATAGAGCCTAAAGAAGATAAAAACAGTTCAGATAGTGACTAATAGTTACATTTTATAGTTTGTAAGAACTTTTAATTTTTTTTTGTATTCATGTGATCAGATTTTGAAAATTGCTAAAACAATTTTTAAATAAAAAAAAAGTTGAAAATGTCTTTTTCTTTCTACCATTCTCTCTTTTATTTTATGGGCCCAGTGTAAATAACAGTGGGTAAGTCAAATAATTTTTAATTTATTACTTGTCTTAAATTTTTAGCATTCACAAATAGAAATTTTAATAACATGTGTTAATTGTGGCAGTTTTATATAGTAACAAATTTCTTTTTTTCTATGTAGTAGACTATTGTTATTAATGTTTACAATAATTATAAAATCATGGTAGATCTTCATTGTGAACATTGTCAGAACCTGTGATGCCCTGCAGTAATGTGCATTCTTTGCATTTTGTATGTCTATGTTGAAAGCTACTATGATGGCCACCAACATTGGAGATTTAAACTAAATAAATATACCTTTCTTTCTACTTATGACACCTGTATTTCATTTGGCACAACTTTTAATAAGACTATTCAAGTCATTGTCTCTTTTAATATTATCTTCTACATCTCATTGAACCTATACCAGGAATTTTCTAAACTAGTGTTATTAACAAACATTCAACAATCGAAAAGAAACAAAGAATCTGAAAAGCTCACATTTTATTAACACCGAATATAGATTTAATATAGAATGTTTACATGATTTCATAAGTTGGAATAATAGACAATATAAAAAAAATATAGATGTTGAAAAGAGTGAATATAAGAGACTTAATAAAATATTTAACATAGTAAACAGTTTAATTCTGGTATAACATCTAAGCAAAATACATTTCAGATTCAAATATTAGAGATTCGATCGATTAATTCATGACGTCATATTTAGATTTCTTGATGTAACTCGCTAATGAACATGATAAAACACATCCAATTAAGGGAAGAAGAGCGGTACCGATTGCTATACCAACGAGTATATCCATATTAGCTTCCAAGTATTCTACGATTACGTCGTAGCACCCCTGAAAAAAATTTACACATAACGCCAGTAGTACTAAATTTCACTTTTATTTTCATCTTTGACTTGTAAATCTTTGGTTACGAAACAATGAAAGAAGTTCTAGCAAAATTCTAATAGCAAAATATTTAATATTTGTTTAACAGGTATTTATTACAAAATGTTAAAGATCCACGTTAGACGTTAAAAACCCGCCACTTTGGTACGCTTGAAGTGACGCAATAGTCTGAGATATAAAAAGTTACTCTGATCATAGTTATAGTGTATAGACTCATAAGTTATCTATGGCATAGACGTTCCAACGAAACCACCGCCAAAGGTTACATTTTCATGCACAGAAAAAAATAAAAATTTTTTTGAAGGCGTAATACTGAAGCATTAAAACTTGTATATATTTTGTCTCAATTTAATTATCAGCATACTCTTTGAAGTGAAAAAGCATAAAAGAGTAAATATATGTTCATGTTGTCAATTAATTTAACGTTATTGTTCTGTCATTTATACACACAATAAATATCTAGCAAGACTGTCTGTTAACTTCGAATATCTAGGCTACGGCAATAAATAAAAATGAATATGGAGATCGAAATAAATATAAATAGTCAAGTGTAAGTCGGATTCGTAACGCAAAGGGTTCCAGACGGTATAAACAGAGTTTATAGATAAGGAAGGCAAAAAGTGGAAAAAATTATTAACTCATTATAGCCCCCTCACTTTTAGAAAAATTGAAAAATGCCATTGACACTCAGCAAATGAATCTGATTTAAGTGAAGAATTTACATTGTTTTAGTATTATTTTGAATATTATTGTATTTGTTGTTGTAGAGGTAATAAAAATACATAATCTACGACTTTCTACTTATTACGGTTCATGAGATAGAACCTAGTGATAGACGGACAAACAGACAGGCGGACGGCCAAGTCTCAGTAATACGCATTCTCGTTTGTCACCCTTATGGTAGGGAACCTTTATTATGTGATTGTCTGTACTTTATTGTTTCACTCAAAAACTAGTAAACGGATTTATATATATATAATTTAGTGTATTTATAGCTAATCACACTTGGTTAATGTTAACGAACCATTTCAGTAAATTATTCATTCCTTCGCAACAAGGGAATGAATATTTTGTTTTCGTATCATCCATGCGAACATAGTCCAATGAACCAGCTAGTTCATAATAAAATAAGTGAATTTTAGGCTATTATTGTTTTCGAAAATTCAAAAACTTTAATAGCCTAAAATTCACAGACAGAAGAAAAGGACAGAAACGGCTGGTGCAAGCACGAGTTGAAAACAAGCCGTGAGGTTTAACCTAAAGAACTTGATGTTTGGTTTTCTCTATACAGTGACCAATAATAATATTGTTATTACGACTCTTACCCTTGAATAAACGTCGCTGTAGTTGGCCGTTATGCAATGTGTGGGATCGACACAGCATGACATAGGAATCACCTTCATCGGCGATGACTTTATCCAGTCGGTGTAATTGGACACGCCGCAACATTGCAGCTATTACAAGTAATTTTGTATGAGAATTATTACAAGGTAAATACAACAAATGATCAAAAAGTTTTTTAACATTGTTTCGTACATTTTAAATTTTTTTTTTTTGAAATCAAACTATTGGTAGATAGAATTGTGATTAGTTTCATGAAAGGCGCGTAAATCGTGATCAATTGCTGATAGGTGTCGATGAGTTTGTGAAATACAAATGTAATGTTTTAAAGGAGCACCCCTAAATAAGATAAATAGACTGTTAATGTACCTTGTATTGTGCGAAGTCGAAATTCGCTTTGTTCGGATTGTAAGTTTTAACTGTTTGTGTAAGTCCGTCGTGTAGACTTTTGGCAAAAGTGTCGCGGTAGCAGGCTACCGAAGCTGCCACTCCCACATCCATCATAAAAATACAAGCCAGGAAACCTCCATACTGAAAATTAAATTTATATTCATCATAGTATGTATTTTAGAGAAATTATAAAGGTTTGATAATATAACTAATAAATAAACAGTAGTGATGATCGCAAAAAAATTGTACAACTGTCTCACATTAAATTTTTTTTTAAAGGAATAATACCTAAAAATGTGTTACTTACTATATAAAGTAGAACTGGTTGTCCCTTGATTATGCAAGAGAAGGCGACGGATGTGATGAGAACGATAAGGCTCGCGATGCCAATCATTACATGAGGAGCGGTTCCAGAGAACTCCGGTGATAATTCCATGTACTTGTACAGATCGAACTCCGCCCACAGTCCCGCTACAAGTAATAGCAAACCTGTCAACTGCAATATTAATTTTTGATAAGAACTTTTTTTTAATTAAAAATGAAACATGTTTACCATTCACAATTTAAATATATATATATATATATCAAAAAATATGCCAAAAATTAATCCATAATAACGTTTAATTTTCATATTTTTAAACAAAATACAGTAACACTAACCTTCAGAAATATATAGAGATAATTTATAATATCCAAAACATGAGCACACAATATAAGTTAGATAGAAAAATGTATTCGAAAAGCTACATTATAGTTTTTAATAATATTAAAGGTTCAAAAATTGTAAGCACTGTTATTGCCGTGTTTTATAATGATATAAAAAAATATATTTATACGTACCCAGAATACAATGTTGAATACAAAGAGAAATGTTTTCAAACAGGCGATGACTGCAACATTTTTAAACTGGTTGCCCATTTTAATGTGTAATCTTTATCGGTTGTATTTAGAAAAATTTGTTATTTTATCGAACATATGGTTCAGCGAAAGCGGAGACGCGAAATGTGCCAACTAAGATGCGCGGACGGGTCGGGACGCATGCGTTGTTGCGTTGCCTTTTGTTTATAAACATAAACTGAAAATCTATAACGAAAGGCACATAGACAGGTGAGAGAGAGCTTTTATTTTGGGCAGAATCTTAGTTAATATACATTCATAAGTTAAATTGATTATAAAACATCAAGCAAGATTGATGTTGATTAAAAGAGATTAAGTAAAAACTATGTGGAAGTATGATTTAGCAGTTCAAAGTTTAGATTTTTTTTAAATAACGTAATATGAAATGAAAATCACACCACACCTTAACCAGAAAGAAAGCAGTTTTGAATAAGCCATTTTTCTAATAAATATTCGTACTTATTTAATTATGATATACTGAAACAGATGCATGCATTAAACCTTATAAAATCCATATGTAGTCGTCCCAAAAATGTAAAGACATAAAATACATTAGAAACACAAAACTTTTTACCAAACTAATTTAAAAATAATTAAAATATATTAGATTTTTGATTATGTAATTGTATAGGCAATTTTTTTTAATTTATTTTGGTATCGAAAGAAGAAACAAACGTGAAAATATTCTTAACATGCTTTCTAAGCTTTGATATCACCAGGACAGCATAGTGCCGTTATTAACCGACAATTTCTAGTCGATAAAATTGATTAATTTTAAATCTGTTTCACGAAAAGGATGTTTATGATACATTTTTAGATACCTAGGCGTAAGCGTCACACATTTGCAGGTCAAACATTTAGAGCGGTAGTCATAAGTATGTTAAAAAAAATAATTAAAACGTGTATATGATTTAGATTTCAAATTAAATAAAAATACTAAGTTGATTTGCTTAATATATAACTAATTAATATTATTTGAAAACGACGACATAAAATGCTGTTTGATAGTTATTGGCTAATAATGATATATATTTAGTTATCGTTAACTATGCTACATTTGTTTCAATAATAAAAGCAAATCATCTATTTGTTTTAATTAAAAGAATGTATGTACATTAATTAATTTATATTAAGGCTTTTAAATCTTCGCTTTTAGTAACTGTCTTAATTATATTTAAGCGTCCTTGTAAAAGCATTGCTTTCCAAGCCTGTTTTAAGTTCTAACTTAGCAGTATAACTATTCTTTTCGCCAGTCGACGAAAGACTGTAGTCGCCGTGTGACGCTAACGCACGCGATCGTTTAGAACTTGTTTACGCGAACGAATAATTTTTTTTTTTAATAAAATTTTTATTTTGTGAGTTGTATATTTTGTATTAGCTTTTGAATAATTAATTCTAAAACTATGCTTTGCCGCCTAAATTTAATTTTCCTTGGACTTATTTTTCGTATTGCATCTGTGTGCCCAATAAGTGAAATAGAAGCTGACGACGGTGAGGATATTTAATTAATATAAATAACATAATCGCGATCTGTATACCTAGGCGTTATGCGTGTTTAAGCAGCTACCTCAGTTTACGATGCCCAGATAAATACCTTTATCAGTGTTTGTTCTCTTTACTTTATATGTAATAAATTTTAGTATAATAAATACAAGGCCAAAATTTATTGAATTTAAAAAAGTAAGTGATTTACTTAAAAATTTATGATTTATTTAAATGTCTAAACAGATTGGTTTTAGTTTAGTAAAATTACTGTGTAATTAAAACATCTAATGAACTAATTTAACAAGTGTTATATATTGCAACAAAAATATGTATGCCTACTGAACAGTTAGTATTATTTCAAAAGTGCTTTTACATTGAATTAAAAGAAAAATATTATAAAAATAGATAAATTTCATTCATAACTTTAATTAAAATAATAGATTAAATTAATTGAATATTTTATTCTACTTCTTGAAATAATTATAATCATTTTTTGAGTTCCATATCCAAAAGGTTACAAACGGAACCTTTAACTATGCCTCAGCACTCCGTCTGCCTGTCCGTCTGTCCCCGTCAGCGAGTTCTATCTTATAAACCGTAATAACAAGAAAGATAAAATTTTCATAGATTGTATATTTCTATTGCTGCTACAACCACAAATAATAAAAATGAAATACTTACAAGACACGTGATTTTATTAGCGTTTATTATACCAAAAATATCACGGTTCGGGTCGAATTCGCACTTGGCTATTTTATATTTGCCCCACCCCTGATTATATATATATATATATAT
>DWQX01001179.1:0-30450 GCA_018245475.1 Pharmacophagus antenor | reverse complement strand
TGGTCGATATAGCTTTTAAAGTCAGCAAGTTGAAGTGGCAGTGGGCCGGCCACATCTGCCGAGTCACCGATGGCAGAAGGGGAGGAAAGTCTTGGAGTGGAGGCCGCGCCTAGGACGAAGGAGTATAGGACGCCGTCTCACTAGATGGACTGACGATTTAGTCAGGACGGCGGGAAGCGGCTGGATGAGGGAAGCAGAGGACAACATATGGTGGAAGGCATTGGTGAAGGCCTATGTCGAGCAGTGGTCTGACAGAGGGTGACGATGATGATGATGACGATGAAATGAAATGAAATGTGGATAAAAATTGGTTTCCTTATTATTTAATAGAATCGATAAGATAAGCAGTAAGTTTACTTGGCTGCTATTAACAATCGGGTTCTAGGTTATATAAAGCGTCACAATTCGCTCGTTGCTTTGAGACAATATTTAATTGTTATAAATTACCATTTTTGCTAGCCACCCTGACACTTTCCGGTAAAAGATATCATTCATTTTAGTAATAACACTTATATTTTAATTGTAATTGGTTATAATAATAGATGTTCATGCTTCGTCGCTATTTTGAACGTGTAATGGTGTCGAAATTTCGTGCTATACATAATAATTTTTTATGTACTGTATGAAATAATATGTTGTTATTTTATCGGCTATAGGCTAGCATTTGTCGCCAATTGACACATGCTGTGAAGTGAATTAGGCCGTAGAAGTTGAAGCGTGCTCGCCCAGAATTCTCCGGCACTTAATATTTATTTATCGCAATCTTTTAATACTTCGTATAAGATAGCAGGTTAGATATAAATCACATAGTGTATTACCCTTACCTATTTATACGTGTACAGGCTCCAACAAAGAACAATATAAAAGACCAGATAAAATCAACGAAGCGATGGCGGGGGTCCAAAACGAATATGTTCCATGGCATAGTACGAGTCTGTCTATTTGGCGGAAAAAAATATAATTGGATTGTTCCTGACGAGATAAATTGGAGGCTCGTCGTATCTCGCTCTGTTATGCACGGATCAGCCATTTATTGTTTCATGAAATAGTTCAGCTCTGCATGAAAAACAAGACTATTTTTGTTTGTACTCTATTGTAAGCATTTATTGTTAAACGTTGAAATCGCTTGTTAAAAATGTACGTCCATCGTTTAGTCTTGTGATAAGCTTCTATCTAGATAAGTGAATTTTTAAAGATTTTGTATTAGTAAAATAGGCTATAATGTCCATAACACCGCCTTTTATATATGTAAAAGTTGGTAAGGTAGTAATAAGAGGAAACGTAATTACATAAAAAATTTATTACGGTTCCGCACAAACAATTAAAACCTGTGAGATCGAAAGCTAAATTCGATTTAATTATCAATTTTACTCATGACTGACATACGAGTATGTAGAACTTGTGAGATTTTTCTAAAAGTTTTTAAGCTTAATAAATAATAAAAAAATTAAAGAAGAATACATTGGCAGAACCCTGACAGCGGTTTCACGTAATTTATTATAAATATTAAATAATAAAACGTAAAGCAATATTTATGTTATGATAAAATTTCATATTTTGTTTTAATGAGTCATGGAGTTTCGGTAAATAACGTTAAGATAAATGTATTTTTTTTTACTCGGCAATTCCTTTGCAAACTCTTGTCAGTAACCGTCAAAACTACTCACAAAACTAAAACTTTTGCAGTCATCATCATATAACTCATTATGAAAGAGGCTAGCAAAAGATCTTCCACATTTAACCTACCGCAAATTAAAAAGCGTTCGTTTCTAATGTGACTCCTAACTGGGGGTCCTTTGAGCGATAATAATTATGTAACATTTTCTATGCATGTCTCCCTCGAGATGTGTACTCATTAGTAGTTGTGAGAAACTTCCATTAAACGTGTTTAATATTAGTCGGAATAACACAATAATATGGAAATGAGGTTAGTTTACCGTTAAGCAGTAACACCGTGTGGGTAGAAGGGATTATGCGTCGCTTGGGGCATATAAGTATTCTTCTCCTACCAACGCTGTAGTTGAATGTGCTACACTATACTGGTGAAACTTTAAATTGGCCAATACTTCATATTATACTGCAACACGGGCTACAAGCTGCACTCATTTATGACATTTAACGCTCCTTGAAAGCGTTGCATGTAAATACGGGCTTATATTAAGGAAGCTTAAGTGAACATTTTTTAAGTTTTCTCTATTACCACTTCTTAATATGATGTACTATTTCAGCTTTTCTTAAAAACATATAAGCCTTTACTCATTGCGCTTTATTTTTTAATAACAATGACTTTTTTTAGTATTTTTATCGGGAATTTGTCTTGTCGATTTTCATTTTTTTAAATCTACAAAATAAATCTTTCTCAACAAACTTGAAATACATTGCGTTTGTGTTCCGAAATCCCGTGACCCATTCAGATGCCAGACCGACCACCCAGAGGGTTTGAGTTGGTGAAAATCACTACATGATCCTCATTTACTCTAGGAAGGTAGGGTATATTTTTGAAGATTTTCCCACTTCGATGCCAAAACAAAAAACTACTTCGCTAGTTACAGTGCCTTTTATGACACAGTTACATTTGTATACTACTGCTACTACTGTTAGGCGTCAAGAACAGACTTCGTAACACTAACCTAGACAGTTTTCGGTAACAGAAAACTACTTAATATTTTCAAGATGTTACAAATAATTTATATGACTACTTTTGTAAATTTATTAAACAAATGTATGAAGTATGATAGCGCTGTTTTGACATATGTAAATTACAAAATTTCTAATATACTAAGCTAGTTGATACGTTAAAAGTTGTTATGAGAGAAGAAACAAAAAGGAAAAGAAAAACAAAATACTCCAACCGTATTTCAAACAACTAGTAGATAGTATTTTTTTTTCACACGGGAGCCTCAAGAATATTATCTTAAGGGTGCTTCTACAAGATTAATGATAATGGGTTCACAGGGTACAAGGTGACGCTTACCGCCGCCGAAGGCAAAGAAAAATATTAATTCTGGCTCGCAAAAGAAATTAACTTACAAGTGAGTTTTCTAATTTACGAAAGGAGTTGTTACGTGAATTCCGTTTTAGTTCTACTCGACATTGCTTCTGATCTTCGATTGTAGACCTAATTGGATTGTCTATTTTTCCACAAACATCGAAACGCGGGTTTTTGTGAATAAATAAAGTTAGTAAAGAGTTCTAAGTATTTCGCAATAAATCATTTCCGTTATTATTATTTACTATTCTCTCTTTAACAATTTAAACATGGTATTTGAGAGTATTATTACACGTTCAGCTCTTGTATTTTTTTTAAATTATCAAAAACTTATAATAGATTATACATCCAAATACAAAGCTTTATTACCTTTATTAGTGAGTACGTAAAAATAAACATTATCACAATTATAGGAAGGAGTGTAATTGTGTAATTTATTATAATTATAATTAACATAAATGCGTTTTCAATGCGCTTAAACGTAATATTGCGGAATTGATTCGTAATACCTAACGCGGAAAAACTTGAACGAAGTGAAAGAAAAAAAAAGTGCAGGCTTGACGAGGCTAACAGGATGCGACGTGAGGACAACCGAGGACTCGCTTCTAGTGACGGGTCTAGTGCGTAAACGGTTAGTTAGTTACAGGTAAGGTAAGTGAATGCATACTTGACCATCGAGGCATGTCACGATCGAATCGCTTTTGCTATATTGTAGCATAAATATTAAACAAACCAAGCTAAAACGAATCAATTTATAGAGCTATAGAAAGCCATTTAATTATGTTGCACATATTTTATATATAAGCGTAAGTTATTGCAAACAATATGTTTGCATTGACAGGACAAAACTATAATTGATTAAAAGATGTTATATATATAAAAGTAACCTCATCTTATAAGTATATTAAGACGTTTATAATAGAACAGTAGGCAAAGGATAGTAAATAAACAACACAATAAGAAACAAGGTGGAAGTTAGATAACAATTTCGTGTCTTTCTTTCAGGTGTATTCATTGTTATAGCTTTGTGAATTTATGTTAATTAATATCGCATACTAGAAATAGAGCAATAGGTTTCTCTACTTTGGTGATAAAATATAATTGAAAGTGATTATGATTTATTTTCTTTTAATATAATTTGTTGAAGTAATGATATATATAATAGAGCTATCGTCATGGAATTTAGCATTAAACCTTAAATGATATTTCATATACACTACATATTCGACATGACGATAATTACATTTTTATTAATTTGAATTAATACCAGAAATATACAGAGAGTAAATTGCAGGAAAAGTGGGATGCGCGCATGTTCAAAAGGTTCGCACTCGTTAATGGGGAAGTGAAAATTTTACCACGTTTTTAAGTTTTACGGACGTTTACGCAGACGAGTGCCCGAGGTTTTTAAATTAAACATTCTATTAGTATAATGCACACTCAAATTTTTTTAAGTAACTTTAATTTGATCACTTCCGTAGCGCAGTTGTTTACAGTCTGCCTTGTAATAGATAAGTCTCGGGTTCGATTACGACCACATGAGAGGTGGAGTTTGGGTGGTGGTAGGGTTTTTTGAATCCACTTATAAACGTTACCTCATAGGCAATTAAAAAAATCACAGTGGCGCCTTCCCTAACGAATAATGTACAAATATTGTGAAACATTCACGCATACGAGGTTATAAGACGCCTAATATCTCAAGGCAATTAGCGTGATATGGTGTCTTGTGTGATGTACACTAACTAGCCTCTTATGATTATAGGTAGGCATATCACTACTAAATAAATACTTCTCAATGCTACTAAATGTCCTATTCGGCTCTCCATTTTCCCGTAAAATATATGTCAGTTTTATTTTACATTTGAGAATGCTTTCGCAATTAGTATCAATAATGTCAATATATTATTTCATAGGTATTTTTTAAAGTATATATTGCTTAACAACCCCAGTTCGCAAATTGTAATCCTAGTACTTAACAGGTAATCTAAATATAAACTAATCAAGACAACAAATTTCTATCGTACTCGTATTGTATATATGAAAATATAAAGTTGTGTGGGTTCTACACTGCATTCAAAAGACTCACACACTAATGAGGAACGCAGAGCGAAATTTTACTTCTCGAAAAGAAAATTTTACTACACCTATCTTTTATGTAAGAGTATGCTATATTATAGCATGTACCCATAACTTAATAAAAAACCATTTTAATTAGAATGTGTCTGCTAGTTTCTTCATTTGTACTAATAATAATTTTTACTTCCTTTTTGATTTATATAATTTCTATTATGTTTTTAGGTTCAAATATATATTTCTGTAGGTCAAACAAATTTTTTATAAGAAAGTATACTGAATTTGTTTGTAACATGATAAAATATTGTGTTATTTAAATATTACTTCTGCGTTTCATTTGTAATGTCAATAATTTACTGTCTTAATACAAAGATAAAACGAAAAAGTTTTTTTCTTTCTAATAAGAAATTAATTTTATACTAACGAAGAAAATTTTCCAACTTAATTATGTAGATGAAGGATAGCGGCAATTTCAATTGCATTAGCTAATGCACGTGAAATATGCATGCATGAGAGCGACTAATGCGGTATACGCGGATCGTCGGCTTCGGGTTAATCTGACAAAGTAGGTCTTAGCAAAAAGTTTCCATAGCGGAGACTAACTGATTACGGAAACGTGGCTTTGGTAATTGAATGAAAGGACTACTGATTGTTTAAGAGGCCCACCGAAGCATTTTTTTTTTCTGCACTGATAAAAAAATTATAACCATTTATGTAAATGTGTGCCCTATTTCACGTGGAGTGCGTTTGAATATGGCATAGGGTCTTTTAATATTATCAGTTTTAAATATTTTTATAAACCTCCGTGAATATAAAGCAATAGCTGTGAAATGTAATATTGTTCTTTTCTTTCTTTTCCTTTGTTTTTTTTTTTGCACTATTCATCAAAGTTATAATATATAATATAGGTAATATATAATATAGGTAAAGGACTGATAGAGATTGCCTCATGGCATAAAGACAGTACGTTGTGATCTGTTTTTTGTAAATATGAGTGCAGTAAAATTTGAATAAAATATCAACTGATACTACGAATCTGAAGTTTCCATTTAGTAAAGGGACGACTAAACTAAATTCTTAGTCTACAGATTTCACCGCTGGTCGTGAATATTAGTATCAAAAATAATCTGAAGCTCGTTCAAAGTCGGGACCGATTCGAAAATATGAAATTACCATATCTATAAGGAATTTATATGTAATAATCATAAACGGAATTGTGGGTAAAGATCAATTTACGTGAGATTTATATAGAATATTTTTTTATTAATATACATAGTAATAATTTTATGTATTTCTTCGTATTATTACGTATTGAGTGAACAATTTTTTTAAGAATTAGGCATGTATAAGAAAGTTGTAATTTTACTTATTTTTATTTTTCTACTCTTACAGATTTTCTTCAAAAAGGTATAGTCTATTTATTTAAAAAAATGTTTTAAACTACTTCATTAAAGTATTTTTAATTAATCTTCTTGATTAATAAAAAATTTAAAATTTACCTTGAGTAAATTAATTTTGTATTTTGATAGTATGAAGAATCAGTAATAACTACAGAAGCCAAACGTTATGATATCAAAAAAAATTAGATCGTTAATGTTTTTGAATATAAACTAAATGTAAACTAAAAAAATATTAGCAGCATTATTGAGAACTTCTTATTAATTTTATAATATTCTCGATTCGTCCTTAGTTCAAAATTTAATAAAAACTAATGGGCCGCCAAGATTTAACGGTTAAAATTAATATATTTTTGACTGCTACCGACCGAGTAATTGCCTCCTTAAAATCCGGTACTAAAATTAAGGTTCATAAAACATTGCTATATAGATAACGGGTCGGTACCATTTATAAATGTAGCCAGGAGATTAAATACGAGAAGTGTGTAAATGTAAAAAAGTGAATTGCGGACCCCAAAGCGGGATGCGCGCTCATTCAAAAGGTTTCCGCTCACTAATGAGGGGCGGCGAGTGGAAATTTTTACCTTTCAAAAAGAAAATCTTACTACACCTATCTTTTCTATGAAAGTGTGGTTTATTGTGAAGCTGTAAATAAATTTAAATGTAATATTAATTATAATTGTAAATCTTTTGGTGTTTTTACTAAAAAAAAACATTATACAAGCTTTATTACGTAAAAAGTACATTAGCACAAACTTGAATGATACAGAATGTTGGGTGTAACTGAATTAAGATCCATGCTGTAAACCTGATTGCAATTATCTGTACTTCAATAAGAAATCACAGCGATAATAATCGAATACATAAAATAAACCATTATCACTCACAACGATTGCTATATAATTTTACATACGAAATTAATATTATTATGCAAATTTATTTATGAAAGTAAGCCGTGACGTATTGCAATAACTTAAAAAGTAGTTAAAGTTTTAAACTGAATCAAATGCGATTAATATTTAAGAAAAAAAGAAGAAATATTAAAAATGTTTTTTAAAGAACTTTAGACATTTTCTTTGTATCTGTTGGCCATATTGTTTTTATCTCATATACAGACGTTTAAAAAGTGAATAAGTTTTAGACTTATTATTTTGGAATATCTTGTTAGCTGAAGGTACTGTTTAGTTTTCATATAATTTATACATTTTAAAATAAGCTCCTTTTAGTGTGCGCGTGGGAACGTTAAACTTGATTTGCGCTTCATTTCATCACTAATTTTTTAATGATTGAAAGCGGGTGCTTCAAGAGACACATAAATAAACCCAGGCTGTCTCTAATTTATTCATTAATACGGCTTCAGTATTATTTCTTCACTAAAATAAAGTTAATATTTATTTAATAGTTAATGTATAACATATTGTTACATATCTTTTTAACAATAGTCTCCTTAGATTGGATATATATGTTTATGTTATTCTTTTTTATCAGTCCAGTTGACACGTGACATTTTATTTTTTCCTCGATAGCTTTTATTAAAATGTTGACTCATTAAACCCTCAAAATAATTAAAATATTAAAAAAGTATCAGCTGTATCAAATATACAGTAGTCGCGTGTGTACAGTGTTGCGTGTTATTAAATGTTAAAGTTAAGTAAGCGCTATCAATTAATTATGGTACTTTCAAAGTTCAACTTTATATAAACATGGATGTTGTTTTAACATTGTTATAATTTAATAAAAGTGATATTCGAATTATTAAACGAAATTGGTTATACACAGCTTTGATTTTAATTATTCATAAGCTATTCATACCTTAACTTTCAATTTCGAAGGGATCATAAAATTTCCCAAATTTGATGAAGCAGGATACACTTTATCGCATCGAAATACATTCAGGGTGAGAATTACGATTGTGCAGACTTAGGGCGTGGAGTGTAAGCGATGGCGAAATCGTTTTCGTATGGGCGTCACGTGTTGGATTATAAAAGCTTTTTCCAATTCTCCATTGTAGGTGCTCGGGGGATCTCACGGCGACCACGTAGGCGCTATATCTTACGTTCACTGTACGCTTTTATTTTAACGAAATTTAGCCCTTCCAGTGTCACTGTCGAACGCCCACCATTGTCTCACTGCGTGGTACGTAATACCGTATCAAATTGGGAAATATTGAATGGAAACGTGCTAAGCGATCTCGTTATTTTGCGGTCCCCGATCGTTTACTGTTTTATTATAGAACGATGTTGTTCCGTTATGAAGATGTTTTTACTTCTTTTTTTTTATTTCTATTTCTTGTCGTTTTTGGTGTTGCTGTTATAGACATGTTTATTATTTGGTGCTATATAATTCTTCGATGAGACAAAATATCGTAATATATTGCATCCGAATAGGTATAACGGCGTGATAAATGCAATTTTATAAAGATAATTGTCTTTCGACACAAATTACTGTCAGTTTTTATTCGTCAGAAGATTGAAATTGGTTTGTAATTTTGTTGCTTCGATAGTATTAATCCCAATTGGGAATCGAATATAATTCTGTGTGATATAAAGCGTAAGTATTCAGGCGTTAGATATTATATATTATATACACTAAGGCACGTCCAAAATTTAATATCCCGGTGTAGCGTTTGAGTTTTAAAGGGAGAAAACAGTAAAACTGTATGAAATATTTTTACACATATTGTACGTTGGAACACGTACAAAATTATCACAATTAGATTTCACTGCGCTGAATTCGTTGGCCAATACGATTTGTTAACACAATTGCCGCATAGAGCGTTAATATGCGGGCAGCTGCCATCGGCGCGCCTGCTAATATTGTTTGTGTAATTATCGGCCTTAATGGCGTAGCTTATATATCAATAAAATTAAAGTGAATACCGTTTACTAATATTATTTAAACTATTCGTTCAAATGTGTGATTATAACAATTCCGCTAGGGTTAAATGTAATAACGACTAAATATTGTATTGTCATTAAATTTATATTGCGATATAAATTCAATTAAATTACAATACTTGTATTCTTGATTTTATCTAACACATCGCTTTTTATTTGCATTTGGCTGACACTTAACCACGATGTGTCACGATGTTAACTGAAAATGAGGTCGTAGATGGACAATGGCGGGCACCCGCCAAGAAAACCTTGGCTTCCATATGTATGAGTTCAGGAACACTAACACTGTTATGGTGGTAGATTTACATTGATGGAAAGTTATTAGGCTGGTTCAGAAAAAATCTTACCACCTTCCAAACTCCACTATTCATGTGGCTCCGGCATCGAACCACGGATCTCCGTGTCCAAGTTAAGTAATAAATTACTATGCCACGAGAGAGTTAAATGTTCAATTCCTGGTTGAGGTTAACGAAAACTTTAGTAAGATTGGCAGCATTTATTGTTGTTAAAAAAATATAATCAAAAATGACATGGTTATTTTTAGAACTATCAAACAATCATCTCTGTAATATGCTCAATTATAGACACAATAATAGGGTGCTTCGGCGTAAAATGCACTTGTAAACGTTTTGTGTTAGAGGTAAATGCCATTTCGCAACGTATCATTACGTTTGGAACGTGATAGGGTTAAACCTTTATCCGTGAACCGACTGCAGCCTTTGCGATTGTTGTGGTTTGTAAACCGTAACCTCTTACAAGTACTCAAATTCCAACACTTAATTTAAGTGTTATTTTTCATATTTAAAAGCACATTTGAGTTAAATGAGTTGTGTTTTCTTTCAGTTTTATCGTTTATGTAAATTTTGTTTTCATTCTAGATACTTTTCGCCATAACAATCGGGTGCTAATTAGGATGTTTCTACAGTAACACATCACGCTCTTCGTTTCGAGATTTGTTAAATCGTGTTATTCCAGTAATTTAATTCAATTAGCCACAACGTCTTTTCAACCGGAAACAATAATGTTTGGACACTATTGTTTCCCGAAAGCAATTAGCACAACGAAGGTGTATTGACGGTCTCCGTGAATATAAAATGGCGTATATTTTATGTACAAAATATTTTATTTCAAATACAAGACGTGCGACATAAATGATAAGATAAAAAAGTTTCGTGGATAATATTCCTTGTTAATTAAAGACTGAATATTTGTTTTGGTTAGGATGAGGAGCAAATTCGAATCCAGGGCCTCGTGAATTGTGTAATGTTTGGACGTTAGGAATTTTTTTTGAATCCGTCGAGTTAGCTGCCACCTTCATTGTTAATCTGGCGCCTTAACCCCATTCCGGAAGCGATACATATGAGGGCCAAAGTTTAAAACGCGAGCACATTTCACTATCTACGTCCTCAATTCCTTAAATTTGAATATTAATTTAGATTAAAAGTTATCTCATTGACGATAAAAAACAGTAAAATGAACATAGAAAATAGACGCTAATATAGGAGTAAAAAATAGCGACCCAAATAAAGCAATAAAGTTGTTGGCACAGATATAATAATAACCATGACTGTTTCATCGCCCTTGTCCAACAATGGGACGCTGTGTGGTTTTTTTCAGGTCCCATTCGACACAAATCCGGAAAAAATAAAGCTGATATTACGGGTGCCCTCAACGGTACGGCTTTCCGCCTCGCACATTAGTGTTCACGAAAATGCCCATTCTTATTCAAATATTTCCGGCAATTTGTTTGTCCTATCGTTCGGAGGGGTCGAAAAGAAAACAGGTATTTATGAAATATGTAACTGTATCACAGACTTTCTTTTATTTCCTTTTTCCTCTGTCGTACAAAACTTGTGGGATAAATAAATAATGATCAAAATTGAGAATAGTTTTCAAATAAGATTTTTGCACTTTAATAATAAAATGTGACATTATATACCATATCATGTCATCGTAAGAAAATTAACTAAAACAAATAATTATATCATTATAAACCTGGAACAAAATTACACCTAAGTAAAACCTGACCTACATAAGTAAAAAAAAAAACAATGAGATTAAAGTGGATCTAGGTTTGCATGCTGGGCCGTCGTTATATATTATTGTAAACTATATAATCATGACTAAGTAAAGTAATGTAGATCAGTGCATAATAACTAAATTTAGTAATAGCTTAATTTCACATTTAAATAAGCGCTAAAGACATTTCTCTTCATCGTACTGAACGCCTTTAACCACAGTCTCGGGAAGTTCGCTGCCAAAAAACTTGTGGAGTATATTAATGCAGTCTAAAAGAATTAGTCACGCCCAAATGATTCTTTTGTTCCGGACTTCTGTTTTAGAGCGGCGAATGCAGCGGTAAATCCTACAGTGTTCGGTTGTTGTTTACGCTCGTACCTACGTTTACCGACGTTTTAATTCTGTTACATTGCAATATTAAATTTTTAAATAAAGAAATTGGCAAAGTACACAGAAACGGCTAAAGGAAATGAAAGTTGGCAAAGGTTTAATGCATTGTTTGTTGTACGAGCAGTAAGCATTGCGTTGTAAAATAGTAAGATCATCATTTTCTTATATGCTATTACCGATTCCTTTCTTATTTATTGCTTATAATAAAATTATTAATATGTCAGGGACGCGTATTTCGAAATAGGTCTGATTAAATTAAATTTTAACTTAAAAAAAGCTATTACTGAAGTCTAAAATTGCCAGGTCTTTTAAAACATTGTAGCTAATGTAAAATAAAAAAAAAGTATTTTTAAATGTACCCGTTGCCAAGTGTATGTAGAAAATATTATTTTCTTCAGTTCCGTATTATTACATATCAAACATTAAGTCAGAGAAAAATGTTATCTAACATATTATTTTTAATTCGATTATGAAAAATAAACGACGTGCGTGTAATGACATAAATAAATTACGCTAATTAAAAGAATCATTTGAATGCACCACATCACGAGAAATAAAAATATCATAATAATAAATTACAAATACGTTGCATTCCTCTGTCGCCAAGGCATCGAAGTCGCGCGCATAGCGTTCCTCACCTACCAGTTCTCAATACAAAGCTTCATTATCGTCATGGCTTTTGCAAGCAATGGATAATTGAAATTCTTTTAACAAATACTAGAAATGTTCTTTTAATTGCTCACGCTCCTTTCCTTTTCACAACATTTTTATCTGTCTAATCTGAACAATAGTAAAATTGTGGTAATTAGTTACTCTAACAAAAAATGTCTAAAATGTTATAAATATAAGTAGTGACAGGCGTAATAGTCTTATTGGAAGTAATATTACGCTATCGTATCGTACCGTATGTAGAGATAAGTTGAGTGTTGGGCAAATGGATAGGATTTATTTAAACATAAAATTTATTCGACGTTCTATTTTCGTGTCGTAAGTAAAGAACGCTTGTTAAGTAAGTTGTTAATTACGTGATAATAAATCTGTCTTACAGATATCGTCTGAGATTACATTTAAGTTTATCCACCAACTGTAAAAAAAAATGTAGCCACCGACAGCACATTCACCTAATGTATGTTTTGTGGTATAAAAATTTATGATTGTCTTCATGGTCAGCGACGTCATTTTGACTCTACTTATTAAATAGCAATAAGTTAGTCTAATATACAAATATAGGCAGCTAGTCACTCATTGCTCCGAATCTAGACATTAATAAACTAAAAATGACAGGCACTATTTCAGAAGAGTTTTTGTTTAGGTAATTTATAATATAAGTATGTATCTATGTAAAATAAATTTCGCAAAAAATGGTATGGTAAAGCTATCGTTAGAGCAAAAATGTAATATGATATCGGTACAAATTTGTCAAGCGTTTATAATTTATATAAATGCGGACCTGTGAACGGTCGCATACAAAATTACTCTCTATTAATATATGCTAACGACACAACGACCGTATTTGAGTGGTTCATTTAACGTCATGTAACTAAAAGTATTATTTGGTCGAAATGCTTGAGTTGATACGGACTTTTTTGTAGGGTACATACTGTATTTTTATAGTATAATATGTTATTTATTTTACAAAATTATTTGTATTCTTGTAAACAACACAATGTTTCGAATACTTAATATTTACAATATCTGTTCAGGCAAACATTGACCAGAAAAAATTAAAGCGGTGAGATCGCTCATTGAATATTAATCTATCTTAAAATTGAAATTCATCTGAAGTATTGTATGCTTAGGCCTGAGATTTCTGTATATTATTTAAAAATGTAATGTTTTGTTTTTGAAATCATAAATACAATATTGAAAATTTAAAACCCCTAATGTTAACAGTAGATTGGCGGAAGAAGTAACTTTGACTACTTTTCTATTTATTATTTTACACAATTTAATTTATTATGTTATGATATCGCAGGGTGTTATACTTTTTATGTATGAATGAATTTATTGGGCGGTGCAATATATTATTTCAATCTTTAATAGTTTAATGTTACAGAGAATGTATTTCGGTGTAAAGTTTTAAAATTGACGTTTATAAGTTAAGCACAGAATATTCTTTGTATTGTTTGTTTCAGCTTCATTCAAAGGATAGAGCGGGGTTAGGTACAAATTGAGTTTTCGCCGTAGCTTGAAGTGCTTGCTAGGCGATATGCATCCCAGTCACGGTCGGTGGGACCGATCGACGAGTTGGTAATTCTCAAGTGTGTCGACTGCAAAATAAGCGTAGTCACGTCACAGTGGACAGCGATAATTTGCAATTGCATTGAACATATGGAATTCAATTATTATTTTAGAAATCAATGCACTACATTAATTTACTCGTAAAATAAATAATAAATATTCAATTTTCATGTAGGTTAAGTAATAATTGAATGTTTTAATTTACATTTACTCGTAAGACATGTGAAATAAAAGTCTGAAATAAATTGACGGTCACATTATCACATCTCATTTAAGACTTTACTATAACGGGAATTTAGCAATAACTTTCATTTAAACAAACCAAAGAGATCATGAACATAGATTAACGTTTAATAAATTTATTCATGTATACAAATCTGTGCGTTATTCTGCGAAATTATATTAAAATTATTATAATTTTTCATACAAATATATTGAAAAGTAGACAAAGTGAATGGAAAAAATGAAAATCTATAATTGTAATAACTTCTTTACGTGATTCAATTGATTGAACAAAAATTGATGCAGTGTCCTATCGTTATAATAAAACAAATTCTGTTTCGATGTAATTATCTCAGACAGCGTTTAGGTGTCAAAATACGACGCTGCGGAACCGAACCACTAGAGAAATGTTTATTATTGCCTCTACAGGAGATTTAACGTAGTTGCGATTGGAACTCTATCGGTTTTAGATTTATAAGCCTCTAGAGCCGAATGCAAGCTAGACAAATTAGCTGTCTCAAACGTGACAAAACGCATCGTACGAAAGAAAATTCATCGGGGATCTATTACGTTTAAAACGTGAATTTTCATATTGTGCCAAGGGCGGCGCAGCAATCGCAGATGCAGGCATGGGTCGGTATTTAAATTTAAATTTCTACCAGCTGTAGCAAGTCGTATTTTTTTTAAATGGTTATGTTTTTTTTTTAATTATGTTTAATGATAATGACACCGTAGATGGTTAAGCGTGCTCACCCAGAATACTCTAGCTCTCAGATATATGATTATCGGATCACAGCAACGCTGTTATGGTAGCAAGTTCACATTGAGGGTGGTAGATGGCAAGTTTTCGAAAAAACCGTACTTTTAGCCACACTTCATTACTCATGTAGCTCAGAATTTGAAAGTCATACAGTTAAGTAGCACAGAAGCGTCTATTTCTGCCCCCAAACAGTAGTAAGCAAACATTACTGTGTTGCGAGAGAGAGGCAGATATAAATATTTAAGGATAAGACATGTTTATTATACAATTACTTTCTAGTTTTGTACGAAAACAGAGCAAAGTATTCATTATTTATAAACAAAATAATGACCCCCATATACCCAGTTAAAACATTTTTAATAATTTTAAATATTTCACTTATTTATCTTAATATGCTATTGGCATTTATATCCCTCATTGAGTTTTATAGCTTCTAACTTTATAATCCTTATGAGAAACTTTATACAAAAAAAGGTACGAAAGCAACATTGTTTACCGCTAATGGTGTTTTAATATGACTCTCAGTGACAATGGCTAAAATGAAGCTGTTTTTATTGGTGACATAATAATCATTATGCTATATGAAACGTAGTTGTTTATAGCCCATGTTTATAATTTTCGAAATAATATGACATTGCAAGTTATTAAATTTTATCATATGACACAATAATTCTATTTAAGTAATTCTATAGAGTGTGCCACGAACACTCGCATTCGTTTACGGTAAAAAGTGGCAATACATGTTATGAGATTTCGAGATTAACAAGAATTTACATCAGTTTATGAATATCTTATGTTCGTTTATTTTAATTTGCATGAGCATGATAAACATTGATATAATGTTGTCGACGGTCAAGGCTTTTGTACCGGGTAGCCGAGGAAGTAATGGTGTCACAGAACAAAACAACCTTTTATGTCGAGAATGTAGTTTATGTAACCTCTAGTTCTTCTCCAGTTACAAATTTAAGCAATAATTATGTATATATTCTTTGTATAATCAGTGTTGCTTAAACGTACATTAAGTTCTTTGAGTGGTAACCAATCGTTTAAAAGCTGGGAAATGTTGATATATTTGCTAAAAAACAATTCATAGTTATTAACAAATCAATTCTAATTGATGATTATTTTTAAGTATGTTCGCAAATGAAATGTCTACTTGCAACTTTTCGTTGAATAAAATGGACGTCAGGTATGGTGACACGGTCAGTTAGAAGGAAAAAATATTGACTTCATATTTACAATAATCAGAAACTATTATTTTGATGTTATTCTTTTACTAAAGAGTTCAAAAACTGTAATAATTAATAAAGACAAGTTCAATATCATTGTGGCCAAAAACTACAAAAGAAAACGTGATAAATGCAGATGCAGTTAAAATACGCGTCGATTTCATACAATTTGTACATTTTTTAATTGAGATTAAATGTATAGAACTTCTATTCGATACAATGTTTTGGATAATTAATATGGATATTATTTCTTCCTTGAGATATGCAATTATTTTATCGGATACAGTTAAAAAACGTCTACGGAATAAGCACGAAGAGAATAACTTTATATGAGGAAACAAAATTTCAGGGTCGTAGTTTATTTAATGCCTGCACAAAGCCATAACTATAAACAACTTTTACCACTACTATTTTCTTGGGTTAACAATATTATTAATATTCATCTCTTTAATTTCACGATTCAGCAGTCACAACGATGGAGGTAGTGGAACTATTATATCCCCTTATGGATTTTAAGCAAATAATCATTTGAAAATGTTTTTTTATAATATGTAGGAGGTACGATAATCAAAATCAGCGACAAAAATTAAAAAACGATAAGGAAATTGTCTTTTAAAGCAATCACCAAAAGGTTTAGTAAACAGTTTTGAATATTTCCAACGAAAACTCAATTACGTTTTGTTTGCTTACATCATGTGTTATCATTACTTAGAAGTATGTTTTAGAATAGAATATTTTTTTAATAATATATTTGATACCAATTACTTTAAATGATTTAAACTCCTTTCGGTAGGTACGACTGCCTGTTATCATCAAATAACTGTAAAATATATTGTTATAATTGTAATAGTACTTAAGAAATAAACATTAAACGTGAAATACGTACTAATTTAAAGCCTTAGATAATGATCTAAACGTTGAATTGTAGTTATAGATAAATCTTTTATTATTATGTCCAACAAATTGGACAATAACTTAAGTGTAAATGCAATTTACGGGTAATGTTATATAAAATTTATATATAGCTACGAGGCACTTCTGCTCTAGGTTTGACTGTGAACATTTGAAGTTATTTTTTGATTAAATAATTTAAAAGATTCATATTTTAACGTTTTACATATTCATCCAGGCTATGAAAATTTAAGTAAATAAACCTTAGTGAAATTATTTTCCCCCGAGGGTCAAATTGGACCTAAAGTGATGTAGGTAGATGAGTTATGCGATTTCGTTGGGTATAACGGGAAAAAGTATGATATGTGAGGGTGATGGCGGAAACGAATTGCCGGTCGACATTCAGTGTAAGTACAAATGCTAAGCCAGTTACATATGCGATAAAATTTTTTGCTTCTTTACACTGAGCGTCGTTTACACTGGTATAAATTGGATCATCCATTTTTGTTTGTTAAATGAAAATTTAACGTTTTAGTTGTTCGCTAAGTTTTTTAAATTACTAATAAAAGTTTACTGTACTAATATCATATGTTAGTCACATTATTCCTGAAATTTAGGTAGATTTTCTTATCTGTTTCATACTAGTCGATCAAAATAATGTTCTCTGCAAATAATATAAAATAACTTGTTATATTACCCAGAAAAAAATTTGTCTGCAGTGAACTTTAATAATTATTTTTTTCTAGTGCTTCTTAAAACTATATATTAGACTTAACTACAACCAATTTTTTCACGACCTCTCAATGCTACACTTGTACTATTTTTGATTGATTAATATTAAATGTACACTATATTGTATCCATTATTTTATTTGTAAAGTTCTTCAAAAAGCAGTGTTTACTTATAATGCTTTGCTTGAAAATAAATAATCTATTTAAAATAAAAAAAAACATTAATATGTTACTAGTGCCATTCAAATTGATACAGTACGGAGTCAAAGGCCGGTTGATATTAACCTTGGCGGCATACATCTTGAAGAGACAATCACTGCATAACTATTCGACGCACCCAGGTCTAACAATGTAAGTTATCGCTGGAGCGCTTGGTGGAAGGCCGACTCGTCACGTCTTAGGTTAAGGACAGTAAGACCCGACTGCATAGGGAGAGAAACTAAATGTTTGTAATCAATGAAACGATGACTAATTCCCCGTTACTGTCCCACGCTCTATTTGCATAACGATAAATTATATTTTATAAATAACTTTCGTTTTAATTCAGTTGAACTTATTGCTCACTAATTTCAGAGTAATACAAGCAATACCATATAAATATTAAAAAAACAGTTGAATACAGCCATATATTGCACCACACAAATAATAAAAAAAAGTATTTAAGAAGTAAGTTCAGTAACAGCATAACATAATCAATAATTATATTAAAATCAAATTATTTCTGCTCAAATTGTTTAACACGTAAATAACAATATCAAATTAACCTTCTTTACCTGTCACGTCTTTAATTATTTTGTTTTCATCTGTTTTTCCTTATTACATTATCCAATTACCAATAATTAGTGATTAAGAAACGAAATGGCGTCGGAGGCACATTCTCCACGTGTGTAATCGTTGAAGTATGCGCCTCCGAGGGCGTTCGATAGGAAAATGGGTGGAGTTACTGACATGGAAAACCCTCTTGTAATTTATAACACAGCCTTCGAAAGCAAGCTGGTGGGGCGCTGGTATGTAATAGGGAAAAAAAAAGAAATTAATACAAAGTTATCATAAATTATTACATTTAATTTTTCATAACTTAATATAACAGTGCCGAAGAAAAGTCTTGTCAATATTATTATAGTTTTTCAGTTTGTGAGTCTATTTGTAAAGGTTTGGAAAAAAGATTCTTTGTTACTAACAAAGGTAAGGAATAGAACAATAAAGGATTCATGTTACAGAATGTGATTTACCTAATTTATTATAGGCAAAATATAATGTTTACTTAAGATTAACGATGGAAAATCTTTACAGTGACGCAGTGGTGATTAACCACATGCCTGGTCAGTCAGTGTATGTCAGGAGGCTGGATGGTGGTGGGGTTTATCAAATCAGAGTGATTTGCAACAACTGTTAATGCCGCCATAACAGCATTTCTGTGTTCCGGCAGTCACACATGTGAGGGAAGTATTCTGGGCAAACAAGCTTCACCATCTACATCTCATTGTCAACTACCATCAGGTGAAACCGACGTCAAATGTTAGCTCATAACTGATAAAAAAATGTAGAGGATCATATAATGATAAGTTTCGTTATTTTTGTAGCTTTAAATACTCGAACGCTATAGCGATGAAAAACTTCTGTAGTTTCGGAAATATATAACGCAGTAGTATCAATCTGGCGTGAATATTCTACACCTCCCGTCTGTTTTACGATTTTTCTTGTCGGAAAGTGTTATATAACATGACAGATTTATGTGATTCTTGTAGATAAGAAAGTACGGTCTATACCATAGTATAGGATCATAATAATTAATATTTAAACATACTAACCCTGGCGCTTCATTAGATGAAGTATTTTTTTTCTATAACAATAATTCCCCTCCAGTATGTTTTAATAATTTTTGAGACCTTGATTCTACTCATAGATTGCAAAGGTTTCACTGAAATTTGTACGCTTTCTACCGCTATGTTAAGGGTGGTATTACAAAAAAAACCTTTTATTTGGAGATATTTACACATCACAATAAAACATTTTCCAAATTTACTATAAATGTACTAGCGGTCTAGACTATATGTTTAAATATGTAATTCAGTTACTGAACCAGTCCGGATTTTATATTTTATGACTCTCTATTTCCATTTGCACATTTGTAATACTTTATCAACTATAATCCAATTATATAGCTGATTGTAGGAATGATTATCTACTTGTCATATTAAACAGATTTACGAGTATGCGTGCTTCACTAACTCTAGCTGATTACTACATTTCTAGTGTTAAGCCAATATAAAAGCTAAGTATTAATGATGCCAATAAATTAAAAATAAGACAATAATCAATACTGTTTAAAAAAATTTTCGATTATTTTTCCTTAACATTAATTAACACAAATCTCATTAATTTTTTTGCTAGTTTCGAAAATTAATTATTTAGAAACAATGTTCCTTTAAATGTTATACGCCCTTATCTTGTATACGGAGGAAATTTATTTTCGCATCAAATGAACAAATAGCTTTTGATAAAACTGTAAGTTTATGATTACAAGAATATTTGCAATTAATTCTAAACTACTGCTGATATCTCCATATGATATTATGCATTATAAATCTACACATATAAGGACGTTAATATTATTCTCGGTTGAAGATATTTCAATTCTGTATAGAGAATAACGTTAACGTTAAAATATTAGTAGTATTAGTATTTAATTAAATTTTATTGGTATTATTAATGTTATTTTTAAACTAAATACATACTTTACCAAAACAAATAAGAAAGTAGACATTTAACGAAATGTTCATACTTAATGTAATTGAAGAGATTGTATAAAAAATAATAAGGTTTCACATGAAAAAAAGTTGTATTATAACAGATGTAAACAGTAGTGAATAAAGCCGTTTTTGTTTAAAGTAAAAAAAATGTAAGTATTAAAATACCGATAAAATTCAATTCGAGAATAAACTTTAAGATTAGGAAACACTAATACAATATTTGGTTAAAAATTGTTATATAACAACATTCAACAATTTTCGAAGGCTATTTTATAAGATTTTACACAAATAACGCTGGATTCCTCTCCCATACTAAATCTATCTCGAGCGGCAATAACACTGGATGTAAATATACCACGCCGAATGCACACGCAATATATTCTGGCAATATTCACACATCCACGTCAAATTGGAAACCATCGTGTGTGTAAACAGGACATGAATTATTTCGACGAGTCACTATGTATGTACTTGCCGACCAACCGCAATTCTGTACGGTTCCTTAAATACATAACATATCGACAGAGGCGACACGCATGTTATAAACCAGATTAATCCCAGTTTTTAGCTTTACTAAACTTATATTTGGATATTAACTTTTTAGTCCAACCCAAGAATTTTCTCTTATACCTATATAAACATATAATCTAATTTTTTTCGAAAATTTAATTGTTCTTAACATTTTTAACCAACATTTTTCGGCAATGAGTACTGTGAAAATATCATGGTATTCATATTTAAAGTATAAACTTTCGATTAGTAATTCCAAGTGAACGGTAGTGTCGTAGGCGTTTCAAGTAAATGATTTAATCTAGATTTAAAGAGTATTAATATTTTAGTAAACATTTGTTAGACCTAAAATATAGGTAGACTCTGCTTAAAGGATGAAACTTATAAAAAAGAATACATCATATTTTTTAATATTTTTACGATCAAATGCTGAGGTCAATTGACTGTCTCTGTAGATAAGTGTTTTACCGGTCTTATTTTTCGTTGTGCGTATATTGCCGAGGTGATAAACTATTTTGTTGAACGCGAAAATCGTAAAAGGTCACATTTTTTCTTTGTCAAACATAAACGCCAAAATTTTTTATCAAGTATTTGTAACATGATAGTTGACATTTTAGTATGGAAAACCGATATTTTGAATGAAAGTAAAAATATGGAAATTTCTCGAAGAGTCATTTTGTAAGGGTGCGACGCCCGGCCCGGTCCTAGCAAATGCGAGAAAGTGATAAATTTGTCAGGTAACAGTGCGTGATCAGAATTTGCGACAGTGCAAATCATCTGAAATATTGTACGAATATTGAATTGTGGCTCCACGGGAATTTATCCACTATGTTATATGCATAAAGGTCGGTATGCGTTAGGGTTCCTGGTAAATTTTTTTACGACAGGGTTTTTTTATGAGCAGTTGGACTTCATATGCAAACTCAAAAGTAAGTGCCGCATTAAAATTGACAAATTCAACATTACTTGATATTAAATCTTTCTGTTGTTTCACTATTGGTTTGTTGTAGTATTCGGTTGATTTTATGCTTTTATATGATTCTCAACGATTTATTACCAGTTTTCTATAGTGAATTTATGAAATATGTAACTAAGTTAATTTATGTAATTTCAAACATATGCTATAAATTATATAAGTGCATAACTCATAGAAAAATAAAAAGAATAAAATTATAAAGACTTACTATAGTTATCTTCATTCAAAATTAAATGTTATTGCTTGCTTTTTATCCTTCATTTCTAGATAAGTTCGTAAAGAAAATTAAAAAGTTGAATAGTCTTTAACATCTCATTCATAAAACATATTGAACAGAAATATATAAATATAATCAAAAAACAAACGGATATTACTTGGTTGCTTACAATGACTGAATGTCACGCATGTGCTCTATGTTAATGGCCGTACTTGTGCATAACGCTAAGTTAAGTTTAGTGTCGACAATATAAACTACTGCTTGTTACACGAACTGCAATGTTGCGTGTAAGCTTTTACTCGTGCAAAGTCGAGACTTTGTGTTACTTTAAAATCTATTTTACATTTAGAAATGTGTATCATTAAAAAACTTAGTATTGCTTACCATTTATTTTATTACAAATAAAAATCACAATAAATCTTCCACGAAAATATTTGCTTTTACTACAAATGATGACGAAACATTAGTTTATATGTGACATTTAACATAAAAAAATATTTTATACGAACCAATAAATTTAAAAGTACAATAATGAAACTTCTTGATGTTGTATTAAATATTATTCAGTCGAATTCTGTGCAATTTAATATTAGCCTAATTATTTATTACTACTTTTCTTTGATACTAGATTATGGATATTTTTATGATTTTCTTTTCGCATCTGTGGCATTATTGTATTCTTATATTTTCTGCATTGCAAAACAAAAAGTAATGTTTCTAGAAATAATAAAAAAAAGTACAACGCATATTAGTATACAGAACTTTTTAAAGTACGTAGTCCTATCAAAATAACGGGTTCGGTAAATCAGGTGTTAACTTAAAACATACATAATAAGTTGTCTTAATAATTTGCTTCAGTTAATTTTATCTTTAAAATCATTTTAAAAATTGAAGACAAAAACAAACTTTTCGTTACGTGAATGAAAAAAAAATATTGGAACTTTATTTTCGAGGTTAAGTCTCTTTAGGTATTTTAAATCGAATAAAAGGAGAGATTTATAAATACAAAATTAATTTAATCAAAGAAGACTTCTAATTAAATTTTAATCAAACTGACCTCAACTACCTAATTTAGGGTCTAGGATTGCTCAGTGGAAAACAACATTGCATTTGGCAGAGACTGCTAAATGGACATAAATAATTCCGCCGGGATTCCCTTTGCAATTTAAGTTTATTTAATATAAGGAACAATGCGGTTTTAGAGAAGCGTCCAACAAACTTAGTATAGTATTGTTGCATATGATCATAGCATTCTGCATCAATTATTATCAAACTTATAACAATTTTTTTTTATTTTTAATAATTACATCTTTATAGTTTTCAAAGTAATTTTTAACTTATCGAGGAACTAATTGTGTGAAAAAATAGAACTAAGAATAATCGTTCTTTCCTCGTTATAAAAAAACTAGCGTTACTATGTTATTCGAATTAAACAAGGCTTGTTATCATTATTTATTAACAAAGGGTAGAGTAAAAATTTTATTACTAGTTAAATTAGAGTAAGTAGTTAATAAGGTGTAAATAGTTTATAAAGGCTGATCACATCAACACTAAAAATGAAGTGGAATCCAAAATTGTATCGATCATTTATTTGATTGAAAAATATTTCTTGAAATATATAGTCTGCATACGTTATACCCCACGAATCTTAATCTATACACTAAACTACCTTTTCGCCTATTTCTTATAGCCATAAAAAGAACCAAGATTTACTTTTAGACTCTTGGCAAATAGTAATACACTTAGAGATAAATTTTTATTTACAAAACTGAAAATCCTAACTGATTCACCTACTGACTTACCTACATATCAACGCACTGTTAAACCGCTTTTGTTTTACCTATACCGCTGTATCTGGGGACACTAAATTTAGAGTCTGTGTTATTTGTTATATGTAAGTATCCACTTAGGATTGTTTTAATTTAACCCATGTGGTTGAAAAAAAAGTTATTTTTTTTATTTTATAGTTCCATAGGTACAAAAATTAATCCACATACCGGAGAGGGATTATCTTAATATTAATAAAAAAAAATACTATGTCTACACTAAAAGTGGATGGGTGACGACTGGTACTGTCGTACAATTGAATTAATTTATTGAAGTAATTTTACTACATTAGATATAATTTGATATATGATAAATGGTTAATGATAAAAAAAAATTGCAGTTGTAAATTCGAAAATGGAAAATGAATTTCGTAGCTATATTTTTAAATATAAATACGATGCAAGTTGAAAATAAGATTGCGTTTGGGCAATGCATTTGGCGTGCATCGCTAACCGGCGCGGCATGCATAACAAACTACTACCCGCAAACTGTTCACCGAGACAGAATAAATATACGCCCGTCGATACCTTGAGACACCGACTGAATCGCAATGATACGGAATGTTAAGAAAAATCTAATGTCAACATTTTTTACTAGAATATTTTTTGTGTCGTGACTTGTTTCGTTCTTTGTTATAAAATGAAGATTCTGATTTATTATTGTGCTGAAGTTATAATTACTAAAAGAAATTGTTCTTTTATTGGTACCAAGAATTTTAAAAGAGCATGATGTCAATCAAATTTTAAATTATAACGCTTGTTATAGTTAGGGCAGTAACCCTGAGGTACGATGCCATTTTGATTGTAATTAAACCTCAACTTGTCTCCATCGTATGAAAAGACAAAATTAGTATTAAAATTTCAAACTCTATTTTTTTTACATCTTTAAATGAAGACGGAGATTTAGTACGTCGCGTCACTATTTTACCTTGTTCCTTTTTTATATATGACCATGCATAACTCTACTAGTTAGTTATATTTTGATAGTTCTTTTTGTTTTATAGAGTATAGAAGTAGTTAAAGTTTAACTTAGAGAATGGGAAAATTAGAATGGTTAATTTAAAACCTATTAATTGCTACCCATAATTGCCATATTTCATGATTCTTTTAATATTAAAAATTGCATATCTCAAAGTTCAAATCTTTTTAAAATCATATAATAAAGATAATCTAGATAGATGAGCAACATTCATAAGTGATTGAAAAATCTTAGAGCTATTTATACAAAAATTAAAAATAAAATTCACAGATATAATATTTTTCATTTTGCTGTATTTGTCGACAGAAAATGAAATAATGAAATTCGTAGTCGCAAAGTCTAGGACTGCCTTACATGCGAATGTAACTTCATTGTATCAGTCACCATGAGTGATAAGTATATTGAGTTTGTTCCAAGCGGAACTAAGTTACGTGACAAACAAGCCTCTGAGTAGAAAGGAGTGCAGCTCATATTTTCTGCATATGAGATGAAAGATTATACGCGAGGTTATACTGTGGATACAGCTTTGTACAAGTCAACATTTAATAAAAGTCTCGTTATGTTTAAATTATTTATGTAGCAGGAGAATTATAAAAAGATTGAGGTACTTTGTATAGTTTCTTCTGATAACAATGCTGTTTTATTAGTATTTTCATTAAATGTACAAAATAAAGGTACGTTTGAATTAAAAATTACATACAGATGTATGAATAAAATTTTTGTTTAATAACTTAATTTAAACATGCACAAAAATTATGTATTTTTGCCCGATGAAAGAAAAAGTTACATTGAATGCCATTGACAATTGGCATTTTAATAAACTGTCAAAAATATGTATTTCTGAATTAAAATTCTGTAACCATTTCTTTAATACCATCGAGTGTTATAATTCAAAATGTTATTGGCAAAGGAAAAGGAAGCCACCTGTTCTTCATTCATTATTTATATAGGGATAATAATGTTGGTGTTATTATATTTCTTGAAATATTTAAAACGCATGAAGAATCCTAATAGGATGGAAGACGAAGATCTAAAGGACATGTCGTGTCATTCCAGTAATCACAGCTTTCAAAACTGGGCACCTTCACCACCGAGAAAACCACCACAAAGGATAACCCGTAAAAAGATTAGAAGAAATGGTTACCTCGCATAGAGCAAAGCCCTCCATCTCGAGTAACACAAGTTATATAAAAAATATTGAAGCTCATACTTCTTGTTCAACAATTTGCAGTAAGCTTTTAACAAAATATAGATTTAGAGTGCAGAGTAAGCAATTAAAACTTTGACAAAAGAAAAAAAGGAACTCTCACAAATTGTCGAAGACCCCAAAAGTGAACAAGTATTTAAGAAATTTCTTTTGACAAGTTTCTTTTTAAAAATGTGATTGCTTTCAGATCTTTCCCTTCGTTCGAAATTGTTTTATTTTTTTAGCTTCTCTAATAAAGTAGCATTGATTGAAAATTATATTTAAATTCAAAATATTTTAATAACTTTTTTTTTTAAAAAGTCAGTATTAAAATTTTTTTCTACAATATTTTTGATATATAAGTTATGGGAAATTTTTACATAATAATACTATAGGCGACATTTTTTAAGATTATATGTTTTCAACGATTAATTTTTCCAAAACTCTGTGTTAACTAATTTCTGTTATTGTAGATGCTTTAAATTTTGAACATTTTTCGTATAGCGATGATCAAGATGATCACTCTATCAAGAGTGATACAACGAAGAAGACCAGTTTTCGAAATACCAATTTTTTTATTATACATCGATTAATAATGTTATACAAATATGCTAGTAATATTTTAAATTAATTCAGGGGGCAATTACAATATAAAATAGTTTTCATTTATTTTTTACTTTACTGTACTTTTATTTAATGAGAAAACGATGGAAAATTACTACGGTTTTCCATAAAATTAAAACTCTACAAGATTTTCATTGCAGAGAATATTTAAAAACTATATTTGCAAAATAAGATTTAAGTGCACAAAGTTGCCGTGCGGCATAGATGAAGAAAACAGGGCGTTCGTAATCGCGGCGTACTATTTTGCGGTGCGTTACTCTGGATAATTACCTACGCTAAGATGTGAATATGAGAACACACTATTGCACAGCAAAACTCTTTTGCACTTTGAAATTTTACTTGATTATGTATTCTCATTCTTTCTAGTTTAATTGGGAGCGTGCGGTTGGTTTTATTTTTAATTATTAGAGTAGCGATTAAAATCTAGGTTTTAAAAGAATTCCATTTTGCACGGCGTTTTTGAAAGAATATTTTTGACTCTTTTAAAACGTATTTTGCTAATGTTAGGGAAGGTTTAGTTTCAAGGAGTACTTGTACATATTGTGAAGGGTATATCACGATGTTAAGGAGGAATATCAAGGAGTTCAGTTCAAGGTAACAATCATGAATATTGGATAATCACAATATTTTATTTTATCACTGCTGCTGGATTTCTGTTGTGAGAAGAGTAATGGACATAATTCACCACGCTAGCAAAGCGCAAAGGCTTTCTCTTCTTGAAACGGGCCAGTCTTCCCGCAATGTTTTCCTTCACAAGAAGCGCAGGCTCACTGGGGATCGAAACCACTCATTTACAAATGACATGTTGTATAACGCGAAATTTTAACGGAATTTTTACGCCTATCACGAGTAGCAATGAATACATAATGCAAAACATGTTTTAATCGGAAAGACAATAATGAAAATATTATATTATCACTTTTTGTCGGGAGAAATAGACGCTGTGGAGATACTTCATTTTATCCTTTTCATTACAACACCTTTTTCCATTAGCCTTTAACGACATTACTCGAAAAAAATATATTTTCTTTATCAAAATAAAAATAATTATTATCATCATGAGACTGACTAAAGATTTGATGCTTATACGATTTAAATATGGCCGTTTGGCGCTTAGCAATTTCTATTCCTATACGTAAATACAACGCCGGTAGCTAAAATCTGATCAACTTACGAAGCAAATTAATCCTTTGGAACGATAACAATATAAATTACGTTCGCAATTTAGTCCTGAATAGAAACTGTCTGCATCTGACCATGTCAGAGGCACGTCATGCCCAAGAAATTGCGGTCGGCGAGATAAAACCGCAGCGGACACCGCAGCTCGTTGTCTGATCCGCTGTACGTTGCGTAACTTACTACATTGATTTAATCATGCCATTATCACTTCAATTATTTTGTGGTATTCATTACAAATATAGCAAAACGTGGTATCAAGGCGTGAAATTGGAGATAGGTAATGTAATGATCGCCTTTTGAGTTGTTGAAGTTTTAAAAATACTTGACACAAGATGTTGTCATCTTTATGTTACAGAGTTGGTACTAAAATTTTTTCAGGATATTAACTATTTTTTAATATAAATAGATCCAAATGTTAAGAATTTTATAATTTTTTTTGGTAGTAATGGGTTAACACTTGACCTCAATTTTATCTGATATTAAATAACAATGAAGCCGTAGATTGTAATGTACTTGTGCCAAAAATACTCTGGCTAAAAACATTATAGGTGATAGCAGGCCAGAAGAGTTACAGAAAAACTTTCTACCATCCAGCCTGCACTATTCATGTGACCCGAGAATTGAACCCATGACACGATAATGTTGCGATGTAATGATAAGCCTCTGGCAACTGCCCCACGGTGGCAGTCAAAGTAACTCTAAACTGTTGTAACAAAAGACATTTTTCATAAAGTAAACACCATTTCATTGATCTATATGTTATGGCTGAATTCATAACTTAAACATTCATATCTCAAACGACAACTAGAATTACTGGCAATGGCTTAATCCATAACTGTTTTAACTAAGATATGCAAATAGGGTTTATTGTATGGCCAAACCGCACGCACACACACTGTATACCCGCAAATGCTAACTACTTAACTTGTGACATAAGTAAAATAACTTTACTTAGATATAAAGGTTTGTGTCTGGTAAAGTTCTATTACAATTTTATATAATAAAAAATTATTGTTTCAGAAGTTATAGCTATGAAAATGATTTTTTTTAAGTCACTGTTACGATATTTTTTCTTTTTAATCTTCTATTAACTATTTATAAGAAACAATATAGCGGGGCAAAAGCTCATATACAAATCGTGTATCACTTATCACAGATAATTTCAAGATTTCAAGATTGGCGATAAAAAATTTACACATGAGTTACATTAACTATATTTTATAATTAATTGGTTTCATAAATAGAATGAAGTTTATTAATACATTTTATCCTCTCCTAATATTCATTTCATAATTTCGAAAAGTCCCGAACCAACAAAAAAAAAATACATGATACTCATAAAACATTCAAAATTGTTGTATCAGTCAGTGAGGTCTTTAAAAGTGGGACAGTTTAGTTTACAGAGTTTGTACTAAAAAATGTTTGACGATTAATATAAATACTATGTTGATTGAAATTTGTATCTATTAACTAATCTTATACAAATTAAGCTATAAGTAATTTTGTATAATATGGAATGCACCGCCGTTAGTCGTTTAGGGTGTACCTTCCCTAGTTTTAATACAGAAAATTTTCATATTGTTACCTTTGTATGAACTTGTCGCTAGATGTATTCAGACATATATTTCATTTTTTAATTAAATTCTTTCCCTGATATGGGAGTTCAAGGACCTCGACTTGCAATTTTTGATTTTTTTTTGCCATTCGTCACTTCATTTCCTCTGTTTCACACTATTTATTTTGTTATATAGAATATTGTTCCATTTACATATTATTCGTTTTCGTCGTATATAATGCTTTTGTGCTTTTATTTTTATTTAATAATATTATTTAATTTTTTCTATTTCTATTTACAATATTTAAGTTTGTTTTATATTTACATATACTTCTTTACCATTCAACAGAATTCCACGGCAAAAATTTGTATGCATTACCCATCCATTTTCAGATATTAACAAGATAATGTTTGCGGGGTTTACTAGTTATGTAAATATTTTTATTTTTTGAATAGACACTTGTGCAGATAAATACACTTTTTTATTTTTTCTTTATTTATTATAGAGGGTTATATGAAAATAAATCATACACCACCCTCATAGAGACGTAAGAAAATCAACTTTAACAAAAATCATAATTTACATATATATTTTTCATGACTTAATAATTATAATTTAGGTATAATTTCTTTTAATATTGTAAAGACCGCTCTGGCACTCCCCGACAAAGGACAGGCTAAGATACTGTTACAAATACCAACGGAAAAGTTTTTAAAGAAGGAACATGTTGCTTCAGTCCGCGCACACTCCATAAAGATGTGGTAAACATCTTCCACCACTCCACAAACTGTACAATTTGGTGACG
>DWQX01001178.1:0-30467 GCA_018245475.1 Pharmacophagus antenor | reverse complement strand
AAGACTGGCTCTTATCGAGCCTTGATCTCAACCCTTTTAGACTTCAAATAATGGTCAGTTTTAGAGGACATGGACTGCTCTAAAGGACACGGACTCATTAAGTCTCTTAAAAAATCTTTGCAGCAACCAGTGACGAAATTTCTCTTGGAAACTGCGTAAATCTACAGATTTGTGACCAAACAGATTAAAGGCCTGTACGAAAGCCAAAGGTACCCATTTCGAATATAATATTTTTTTTATGTTTTGCTAAGACTTTAATAAATATGTAGGTATATGTTTTATAAATATTATATTACTTAATAAAAAAATGCATCTTAATTTTAACACAACTTACGGCTGGACTAGGTATAATCAATCAAAATATGTAATAGTTTTACATAATTAAACTATTGACTAAGTATTCATTTTTTCTAATAACTGTGTATTCATTTGTATAATGAGAAAATTTACACTCCCGGATAAGGTATGCAACCGGTGTCGAAGATGTTAAATTAATCATCAGATGAATGCCTTATTTCGAAAACGATGTATACTGTTGTCGTTTTCGTTCAAGACACTGGAGCAAGGGTTAAGGCCAACATCTTTCTAGACTAGGTGGACGAGTTTGTCGGCGGATGGCATTTTGTAGGATATAATAAGGTAATGTACAGACTTCCTGCGATAAAGTGCCGCACGTGGACGCGCGCCCACTCGAGTCGCCGCGTCAGTACTGTCGCGGCAAAATGGACACCCGCCCGTATGTTAGAATTCATACATACGAGTATATCCATCTTACATCCAAAATCCGTTTCATAATAACGTACGTTAATTTAAATCGTAAACAATCTATAGAAATATATCCATTAAAAATAATACTTTAATTTCTTTTTTATACCATTATTTTTCGATTATTGCAAAATAATCTGCAAAACAGAAATATTTATATATTGAACATGTACCAAAAGTATTATTCAATATTTTTTTACGCGATATAAAATATTTATAGACATTAAATAGCGAGGGCTGACTAATATTAGAAAAAAAAATAGTAAAAGATTTTTGAAAAAGACGTCTTCGTCGAAGTATAGATAAACCTTTTAGAATACTAATGTCAATTCTTAGACACATTTAAATGTCTGTAACGTATGTATATCGAAATGTTGCATTTTTTAATAAAGTAATAGACATACGTCAAACGTACATATTGGTGATTGTACATTAATCTATCCATGTAATAAATCTTTAGGATAACCGAGTCCGTTACATTGAAAATTTATTTCAGATTTTCCTTCCTTAATGTTCAGTACAATCAAAATAGAAACCAAAGTGATAGTTTCAAATAACTTAATAACTCTCTGTCTGTATGTTGCCGTATGACTCAAAAACTATACAGATTTTTATGAAATTTGGTATAATAATATTATTTTATAAATATTGACTTATCTCTATTTTTCTTAACACACAATTCATATTCACTACGTCTGAATATTGTTACAAAAATAAGTTCGCGTAATGGGTTTTGATGAAGATTACGAAGCGAAACTGTTTTATATTCTTTAAAAAAATTGTTTAAATTTAAAAAAAAATATATTAATAGGAATAACACCGCGTCCCTGGTCAAATTGTGCAGCAAATATAAATTTATTATGCGGCACATTTCCCTTATGCCGGATGCAATCAATTTGAGCACTCTAGCGCAGCGCGCGGGCGCGTAGCTCACAGTGCTCGGATAGCCACCGCCCGCCGGCATCATTGGTCCACAAGCAAACATGCCGCCTTTGGTGCATGCAGAAGCCCCTCTGGTTCCTGCCAATCAATCTTAACGATACACAACCGTAGGGAACGGTAAATACTAAAAGTCTTTAAGAAAGTGAATTCATTAACGTCCCTTTTTTTACAACCGTTTATAATTCGTGAACACACCTCAAATGACTCTGTGCCATTAGGACAATCGGAAGTGACAAACGTACTGTTTTTAAAATTTTTCAGATAGTCGATAAATCGGCTGTAAACTAGGCAAATTTGTATATTTATAGTGGGATAAGTGGTATCACGGAAATGTGATACCACTTGAAAAATCATCACGACGGAAAATACCAAGCAAACAGCTAAGCGTCAGAAAAGAAAACGAATATCCGATATGAGGTGAGCGTTTCAATCTTCGAAAACATTTCATTTATAACATGATATGGGACTGACAAACTTATTACTAAATCGAAAATCTTTTGGTCTAATACAGAAGGTTATAATAATCAGACTAAGGCAACTCATCGAACACTTAAATATCATTCATACAACGGAATAGAGAAACTTACAAAAGATTTTTAAAAAACGGGAGAAATATATGAATAATTTAATATTACCCGAAAACTTAGATCTGACCTGTTTATTTATTTATTCAAAAAGAAACATGAAACATCATTATGTTTATTTATTTATTTATAACGTTTAATGCACAAAAGTATACCATTAGCCAGACTAAATATCAATTGACATTCTCCACTCTAGGTTATATAGGGTACATTATCCATCAACTTTTTTTTAACACATTCTTCATCCGCGATATTGATGAAACTGTAACAATGATAAAAAAAACTACGAGAGAATTACGTCATTGGAACATGTACACATTATTTTATTTAAATAAGTGTGGAAAGCGAATAACCACTCTGAGATTTACCCACACAAATCTCCGTTGCAATATGAATAGTGTACAGATTACGATATAGGTGGACATGCAATATCATCGCAACGGATCCTGACAATCTTATGTCATTGCGTTTGTACCTGCTTAATTGCAGTCGTCGCTCATTTTTCCGGGAAGGAAGTTAAAATTGTTTCCAACTCCTTTTAGAACATCGTTAAAAGTCTACTAGATCTAAACTACTAAAACATTTTTACAAGTAAGATATTGCTAAACTGTAACACTTCTAACAATTCTTCTTTTTTATATATGTACGATTTTAAATTACTAACGACCGTTTTTCTATTTACATAAAAATGGATAAACTCAAACTCACACCATAAAAAAATGTTAATAATTTTGAATAAATGTAATTTAAATTAAATCGAACATTCAATTCAATATAATTTTTAAACAAGCTATAAATAACATTTCCTATTTTTTTCACCAATAAGGTGTTTTTCTTTCCGGCACACATAAAACTTAAAAAAACAAACTTCGAATCTGACCACTTAATGAAATTTACACGTCATTACAGGAATACGAATTTAACATTACATTAATAAAACACAAACATGTTTTTTTTATCAAAAAAAGAAAACAAATAACAAATCTAGGTCATGCAACATCTTTTTTTTTGCGCGGGGAAATGCTTTACGCACCATATCCTCCTCTGTGGGATCAGGGGGACGTATGTTGGACTACCCAGCACCCTAAGAAGGACGCGACTCCTGAGAGGGTGTCCCAGAGGCTACCCACTAAAACCCCGCGGCGGAAAACCGATAGTCCTCCTGGCTTCCTCCACCGTCCAAGACCCAGTCCCCATCGCTCGACGAATCGGTCGATGGGGACGGGATAAGTGTGGCATTGGAGGAGCCTGACAGAGATGTGAGAAGCCGATAGGATACGACCACAACCCTGTCGGAAGATGCCGGCTAGCGCGTGCCCGCCTGTATCCCCCTGGTAGTCGAGGGAAATACAACAGTAAACGCTATTACCGCGTCTCCAGGCTGTGCAGGTGCGTGGAATGCGGGCAACACTGGTGTCCCACCATGTGCCCGCGCACCTGCGTTCGGAGGGTGAAGGCGGTCTTGTTGACGCCTACGCCACCCCTTTTCTCTTCGGCGGATCGGAGCAGCTCCGGAATTCTCTTCCCGTTTCCTTTCCGCACTCTCTTTTTGGAACATGACGACTTCAGCGAATAAAGTCACGGCCCTTCAGACACTCTCCTCGCGGACCATGCCTTCCTCGATGCGTGGTAGGAAGAGCTCCAGCCTGATCAAGGCCTTGACAGCACGGCGCTGCTCCGACCAGGCACTGCATACCGCAAGGGTATGCAGCGCCGTGTCATCTGCCGCGCCGTACTGGTGACTCCTTGTCATCTCCTCCCTCCCGATTCGGTGCAGATAGTGACCAAAGCAACCATGCCCGGTCAGAACCTGCACCAAACGGAAAGTGGTAAAGCCGTGCCTCGTCGTCAGCCAGTTCTTGAGGATGGACGCCAGCGCTGCTAGCGTATCCCGCCCCACCGGAGAAGACTGCAGATCTTATTGTCACATAGACAGCATTTCGTCATGCAAGGAACGCCTGACCGCGTTGATTTCTTGCGATGCAGGTTTGTCGCCCTGCGCACGCCTGTCCACCCGCTACTGGTAGACGGAGGCTGACTTCGACCTCTGGGGGCCAGGGCGATGTACCGGCAAGTGCACAGGCCACGTTTCGGGCCACTGTACAATAAGCCGCTGTAGGTGCACGACACTGCTTCTTTTGAGGCTGTCTGCCCATTTTGTTGACTCCCACAGGGCCATACTCTTTAAGATGCCCGCATACAATCTCCACGCACGTTGCACTTGGACCCTCCAGATTCAGAAGCAGAGATCCGGCTGTGTTGAGGGGTCAAGGCGTCAATTCAAAAATCAGAAATGCGGGCGGAAAATCCAGCGGCTGTCTAAAAGCAGACCGAGAATTTAAACTCGAATCGCAGGTTTATTCGTACACCACTGAAAGGTGTGTGCGACGAGTGGTATACGTCTCCTCGGGTCGTGAAACTATATTGCTTCCGTTTTATTCAGCGAAATTGGAGGCCGAGGCAGGAGATTCGGTCTACGACCATAGTCCCGCCCGCCATTGCAAGGTGCAATGCAACAACATCTAGTTCAACCTAAGTTTCAAGAACGAAATGTACCAGAGCTGGAAAAGTTTTCAACGACATTATGAAAATTATTAATTTATTCTATTATTAATTTTTATTATATCGTTTTTTAATAAACGTTCTCTTTTTATAGAGACCACCTATTTTAATACGTCGTTCAGTAGTCAGCTCAATTTTTTTTTTAATATTTATTCCTTAGGTTACTGTTAGCGGCACCTACTTTCGCGTTTCCTGCTATTAAAAATATCTTAAATACTAACCAGGATGAACAGCCATTGTAATATGAAATTTCATGAAGTTCTTTCCAAAAATCTATCTGGGTGGTTCGACATCATAACGACTGTTAGATTGATGTAGTTTTAAAAAATGTATGATTTAGTCTCCATATCGATTACATGAGACATATAAAAATTATTCAATATTAGATACACCGTATTCAGATATTTCCTTTATATATAGTATTTATTTTTAATAACAAATTGATTCGATCTGATGTTATTAAATGGCGATGAGGCAGTAGAGTGAAGCGTGTTCGCCCAAAATACTTCTGGCTCTCACAAGTATGACTACCGGAACGCAGCAATGTTGTTATAGCGGCAGATTGTCATTTAGGATATTTACTTGGTTAGAAAAACTCTACCACTATCCAGACTCCACTACCGATGTGGCGCGGGAGTCGAACCCGAGACGTCCGCGTTGCAAGGCAAACGATGAACCACTACGCTACGGAAGTTGTCAAAATAGCTTTAAAAACAAAAAATGTATAGATAACTTTAAATATAAATTGAGAATGAGTTATAAGTTTTGTGTTCAGAAACCTTAAACTTTATTAATGTTACATATTTATTAAGTTATACTCTTTTTTATACAGGGTCGATTTCCGCGGATTAAAGTGTGCAACAGCGCTTCGTACGGGTTTCAAAGCTGCGATGTATGAAAGCAGTTGTTCTTACGCTGGTGCTCTTGAATTAAAGCGAAGCGCCCTCAAAGAGGAACCCTGGCCTGCGGCGGAATGGCCACCGTACCGCCTCCACCAGTCAACGTTCGAACAACTGAAACAGAGTGTAGAGAAAGCGAAGGCGGCATTGCAAGACAGATCGGGACTATTGGGTACAGCAACAGCGTTCGGTGATTTTTACGGTGGGCAACTAGGTCAAGATGCCTCCGGCGCCGCACTCGGTTTTGGTAGAACATCAAGAACGGACGAGGCGATGTTGGCGTCGATTGACAAAAGTAAAATCGGTAAGTTACGTAATTCTTTTCATTTTTTTATTAATATTTAAACTTTTTATTATTTTTACGCTTTTGTCAGTTTCTATCATTCATGATCTGTTTTTTTTTTCTTTTTTGCTTAAACAGTACGAAAATAAGAAATACAATATCGAGTTTTGTTATATTTCCATTGCCAATCATGGGTACACTCATTTTTGATTTTTATACATATAAATGATTATTTATTACAAAATATATTTCTCGAAATAATAAAACTCGGTTAAACAATAACCCTTGAAACAGAAATAGTGAAGCATATAATTTAGTCTTGGCAGCAAATGGTTTAAGCGTGCAAATTTTACTTGCCGTAGTAATCAAAGCATTTTTTATCCTTTTTTTTTATTTCTCTAGAAGCAAGTAATAACTTGTAGCTCGATGTGTTTGCTATATACGAGTATAAACTGTTATGGCTATTATTCATTTTCTGTCAACTGTATTATCTAATGAAATAAGATATTTCGATTGTATAAGCCTTATTTCAAACAGAATGAATATTTCAATTACTTCATTATATGCCATTGCGAATCGAAGTTGCTATACGACATAAAAATTTGGAACAGCATGAATAAGATTTAGCTGCACCATTTTCAAACAGGAGTACATTCACGATATCAATTAATCAATAGAAACTTGACCGACCAGTATATAAAATACCAACCAACCAAAAACTAGTATATAAATAGAAAAATTTAGGAGTGTTTTGTTTATTTTTTCTATTATTAGTAATAAATGTAACATAAGAAATTTACAATCCCTTTGTATTGTCGTTTGCGTATCTCTAAATAAAAAAATCAATGTTTAATTAAAAAAATCAGTGTTTCTTTTTTAAAAATATTAAAAACTATCATTTTAGAATGCTGTTTAATAATAGAATATGTATGGATATATTAAAGTGTATATATTAAATATGTCCGGCGTATTAACACGTTAATGTCACCTAGTCAGGAACGAATAATTATCTGACGTAACTCTCTAATTAAGTATGATAGAAAAACGTAAACAGAAAATGTAAACATGCTTTAAAAATTCTTTGCAATGACTGAAAATATTTCATTTCTATGTAAACACTATGTGTAAAATAGACGATATACATGTAAAAACGAATGTAAAAAAAAATATGTAAAAACATTGTCATGATTTTAAATGTGCGTGTATATCGTAGACGTTATGAAAAGGTATTCTCTGCGTCAATCTTAGCGCAAACGTAGCTCATAAAGAATTTCACCAGCTAGCCGCGAGGCATTACATTTAACGCCCTCCGCTTCACGTGATATCGCCATTTTTAAGGTCTATTGTAAACGACGTCGAAGAGATATTTCATAACACCGTATGGAACGTTCCAAAAGAATAAAAATCGATTTGTTCTTGCGAAATAGATCGGCATTGTGAACATGACTTTACACAGAAGACGTAGAGCTGTTTTCGCGTTGGTTTTCGGCTGGGGATCTAAACCCTTTAAATGGGCGAGAGTCTGTTGCTACTGAAAGCAAAGGTGGGGAGCGAGCTTCTTCTGAAGATAACAATCGCTCCTAAGGGAGCGAGATGGGGGCGTGCAGGATCCGAAACCCCGCGGTCGCCAAGGCAACGCTCCCGCCCACACTCCGCCCGGGAGATCATCCCTTAGCCTTTGATAAATACTAATGAAAATAAAATTTTATCATTTGCGTAGATTTCATTATTACCCGAGGGTAGAGTTAGCCTGTTGTTCGCATTTTAACGAGGGGCTTTCGCCGTGTTTATTTCGTATTTTCGTTGCATTCAGCACAGGGTTGCGGACTGAATAACCCACATTATCGTTTTTCACTTTATTATATTAATTGAGTCTCAGACGAGTTTTTATCGACATCGCTTATAAAATATATTATGCTTTGCTCTTACAAATCTACAGTGAACAATAATAGGTCTCGCTGAGCCAAAAATTTGAGACAGTTATTTGACACTAAAGCTTTTATTAAATTTCTTCGGTTAAAATGTTTATTATTCCCTTTATGTGTGCATTAATATATTTATATGAAATAAATAGTAAATTTATATTACATGTCTACACGAATTTTGCTCAATTACAATTAACGTTGAGGAAACTAAAACAAAAATAAATTTATCACTCCTATGCGAGCGTATATCGGGTATCGTAGGTAATGTTAATTGCTGTAAACAATGTTGTAAAGCAACAGTAAATAATTATTTAAAGATGTTTACATTATACAAAAAATTATGCTTTGCATTCCATGATTTTCATTTTTGTACGTCATTATTAAATATCACGCAAAAACTGAAAAATAAAAGGAACACAACGTTCACATTTTAAAAAAATGCAATCGTGAAAATGAATCTGGCAACTGTCAAACCTTTCCACCACAACAGAGAGAGCGTAAAAAAAATATTTTCGAGGGCATATTTCAGACAAACGGCAGTCTTTAATTCCGCATCGCGTCAACGAATAAAAGGTTTCGTATCGTTCATAGGCCGAGAGGCGATATAAAAGAGATGAGAGACAATGGAGCCGTTTTAAAAAGACAATGGACTTTTTGCCATTAAAAAATGCCTTTTGCGAAACAAGTTAATTCGGGACGCGTAATTGTACTGCCGTTGCCTTCACCCTTCCGCCCTCAGCGGTAAAGCGCTCAATATAAACGGTCATGTTTTAGTTCAAATTCAAAGAAAAATGAAACAATTAGAAGACCATTCCTGCATTTACATCTTTCGCATTTCTCTCTCGCTGATTTAAAGTGGATAATTCGGAATACATAAACAATATCAAACAAAGCCTTCTTAATACAACATGTCCCATAAACTATTCAGTTTTTCCAAAAATTATTCTTAATTCTACGATCGTGGTTCAATCTTATATGAAATGTTAAAATGCAAAATATAAATTCCTAATGATAATGCATCAGACTACAATGACCAAATTTACAGTCCCAGTACTTTACACTTATGAAAAGAAGCGACAACTGATTGCACCCGTCCACCACATCGGTTTAAAATTGTTTAAAGCTAGGTTTTACGGACATTTTTTCAAAGATTTCTTTTCGATACGATACAATTAGTTCATCTTCATATATCCGTTTTTTAAAAAAAAGTAAAGCAAAGTTGCGTAAAAGATAAAAAAAAATACTGAAAATTCAGACACATGTAAATATAGTGAAAAAAAAGTACCACTCAGACTGGCGGAGGCTGCCGAGCGCTTCCCAATTTAATTGTCTCTTGAGAAGCGAAACACTCCTTTTACTGGCGACTTTTCCCATCAAGATGAGTTGAAAGAAATCATATTCCTGGCTAACGAAGATATTATATTTTCCTCGTCGACGTTGGCAATCTGCAAATACTCTACTTAATGATAGTGATCAGAAAACACAGCATAGACGGCTATAAATATAATTTATTCTCTTATATCTGTTGAATTTCAATAATTCATTGATGATTAATAAAAACGTTCCTTTTCTCAAAGTTATGTAAAAAAAAAGAGTCCACAAACCGCAACACCATAAATCTCATGAAATAAAGCAAACATGTAAAGCCAATTCCAACAGAATAAATTCAAAGGAACAGCGCAAACACAACCGAGTTATTTTCCCCATGTACATTAATTTCCACTAACCCCTTAGAGAACAGGCGCTTGATAAGTATCCCCGAGCCAAGAATACCAAATAAGTAGCAAATAGGCAGAGTTGAAATATATTTACATAATATTCAAATTAGCGCGAAAATCTACACCGTGCCTTCCTAGGGGCCTGCCTACCCTAATCTTATAGTGATTAGAGACAACATATTCAAATTTATAAGCCCCGTAGACGCGGAGTTAAAGAGTTGTTAACACGAAAGTGATTGCCATATTTCCCCGCCGACGTGGAATGTGGATAGCATGTGCTTTTATTTTAATTATAACAAGTTTTATGGACTTTTTAACATCTACTCGTCTTAAAGCAAACAAAGAAAGTTAATCCGTAAAATTTCAGTTTTAACATTTTTAATGAACACCAATCAATAGCTCATTAATTATTTTATTTTAAATATATGGCGCATATTTTTTATCAGTACTTTCAAAAACCTTATTAAAAATTAAAAATAATGTCAAGACAACAGAAATGATGGCTAATTAAAAAACTTAAATGAAATCACAGCAATTATTAATGAAATCCAACAAGTATTTCCGTATTTTAATGATACGAAACATTTTTAACTTCAGTTATTTGTAGTTATTATTGGACCGATTTAAACATGCATTATTTTAACGTTGCTTCAAAAATGTGAAGCGAAGTATAAAGATATGCATATGCATAGTATATCAATTATGACGTCGTACATTAGATTGTATCGTGATAAAATATATATCAATAAATCACGTTACGATGTGGCCCCGATATGAGTGTATTGATTTTTGTTAATGTTTATTGCGTAAGCGAAAGGGCTGGGGTTGGATTTTTGTTTCACAATTCATACTCATTAATTTTGACGGTAGAACGGGCCGTACTTCGAACTAAATGTTCGACATTCAAATTGAAATATAACGATGGCATAAATATGAATATTCTTTGTTTAGTTACTTAAATTAAAAATATCAAGTGACCAAGGCATAATATTTTAACTCCTTTCTCTCCGATGTGGGCTTAACCGCTTATCTTGTAACAAGTATGTATGTCTTTGGTTCGCCTAGGTAAATATTAATGATGGAAACCAATTCGTATAAATATCAGCAGAAATGAAGCAACGCAACTAAATTATTTGTTAATATTGCTGAAAAACTGAACTTTTCAGCAACGATGCGGTTGTTTAACAGTAAACTTTAACACAATACGATATATTTTTACTCAAAGCTATCGATCGGAGCATCATATACGCGACAACGGTGCATACTTTGCTGGTTGCGTTGTGCTGTAATAATCCCGCAACAATGTAAAGATGCCTTATATCGAAATGATTCTGTATCAACTTTTATTAGTTGTTTCCAAACCATTTTAACGATATGGTGCATAAATCAAACTTAGTTAAATCAAAAAGTTTAAAATTTCTTTACAAAGGGGAGATTAAAGTCGCACAAGTTAAGCTACCACTAAACCAATAATCCCCACTCGTAGCTCTCGTCTATCCCTTTAGCATTATACAAACAAACAATTATTACTCAATCGATTGACGACGCGCAAAATAAATCAGTTGTAATGGCATAAATAGGGTTGGATCGCGCGTCTTTTAGTTCTTGTCTCCCGACAATAGGTGGCGCTCGTCGATGCGCGCGCGCATGTCACGATGTTTTACCCAAGTTCATGGGAACCGTGGCTTGGACAATGAGGACTTAATTGTGCGAAAGATACACCAGTGATGGTCTCTCCCCCATGACTATGAGATTTATTGCGACCCGTCGAGTGGATCGCCGTTTCGCCAAATAAATAGTTCCAAAACATATTGCACGAATAATTCTATTGCGGAGTGACGCATTAATTTTTTTATCGCTCCCACACTTAAATGTTCGCGAATCTTAATGATTTCAAATTCAGTGGTGGCTTACGTTTGCAAAATAAGTGTTAACTACTTGTTATATAATAAATTATTAGTAAGGATTATAACTGCCCTAAATTTTAGTTTAAACTTTTATAAAAATTGAACAGAGCTTGTACATTTTTTAATTAATTTATTCTAATATTCTCCTATTACAAGAATATTATGGGTTAAAAACTCCAATAGAGTCTTAAAAACCAAATGGTTTCGCTTATTTAGGTATTGTGTTATATACATGCTGCAACTTAACTAGTTCATATTGGTGAATAAAATATAACTAGAAACATATGGTGATAATATTAATCGTGTTATGACCTAATGTCGATGGTATTAATTTAGTTTAATTTCTTTTTCATAAAAGCCGGCGTTCTACATTTACCCAGTAGTAGTACCACAAATAATAATATATATTTTAATTAATATAATAAAACCCGATTAATTTTACATGACCTTAATTTATTAATATATTTAATATAATTCTCTTTCACTTTTTTAGGTACAGAAAAGCTTGCAAGTGGACTGACTAAAAGCTATACGCCGTCTCTCTCGGACAGTTTACGTACAAACAAATGCTCAGGTCAGTTAGATAATATTGGTGTATATAAGCGAGCTGAGTTATTTTTATATTACGCTTTCTATTTAATAGATAATATAAATTTTTAACTTCAAAGAATAATAACATCTTTTAAAGAATAAGTTTTAGTTGAATCTTTAAGACACAATCAAATTTATAGTTTGTGGCAAATAAAAAGAGGTTGGGTTTCAATTAAACTCTTCCTACAAATGAAAACAATATTAGTTTGTATTAACTTAAAAATTGAGAATAAAATCGCTACTTATACTTGTTTTGTACAAAATATCAGGAAAGTGTTTTTCATGCTCTATATTACTAAGACATGACTACATATTTTAAATATTTGTTTATTTAAATTTGTGTATATATTAGGAACTATATTCTCGGTAGTGTATTTTGATTTTTATTTACATAAAATACTACAAGATAAAAATCTATTCGCCCCAAAGATCATGAATATTTCCTATTAAATCAGAAAAATCCTCCATTCTCCCCGAACCCCATCCTCCTCTTCCGTCCAATAATTTATTCGTTACGGGTGTGTAGGCGTTATCTCATATAAATAAACGAACCTCCCGAGTTGTTATCTCCCGCCGATGACGTCACCGCGCCAGCCTGATTAATGACGTCATCAGTTTATATACTTCCACCGTGGGGCACATCCCTTCACACGTATTGATTGAATTAGGTGGCGAAAGAGCTTTACTTCTGACACAAACACGACTAGGTTTTTGCAATGAATATTCTCAGTGAAGGAAATGACTATAATATTTTATCATCAATAAATTTTATTAGTATATTTACTTTAATAATAATAATGAAGATGGATAAAACCATCATATTCATAATTACCTTTCATCATCCCATGACATTATAGTTAATAATTGTCTGAGCTCTTGATTAATAATTTCGTGTCCAAACAGAAATTATATGCATATAATATTGTAATACTTTATTATGTAATATAAAATTATTTCTTTTGTGCCCCGTTTATAAATCTATCATTACATTAAAAAATGTTCTTTACAACTCACAGCGTAATCTGAAGAGTTTACTCGTATAACATAAAGCTATTGATCGTGCACCATAAGAAATGATATATAATATATGAAGTGACATTCATATCTATCAGAGATATTTAATCGCGTGGCTAACCAGTTGACGCTTCTCCTTGACTGCAGTTAAGTTTTAATTGGGCGTCAAAATGAATCCCGTTCCTTTGAACTCAACCTCCAAATGCGTTAATTGAGCATCTCCAAGAGGGGCCGGTTACATCTGGGTTCTTTTACATTCTCGATTATGCGTGAGTACAAAGCGCAAATCGCTAACTAGCAGTATCTATTGTGTTTTTCATTTGAAAAGTATTATAATAGGTTTCATTTCGGTAATCGGTTAATTGGTTAATCGGCATCCTTTAGACACAAGGGGCTCGCCATAAACCAGCAAATACTGCATATTATTTACGGTAAAAACATATCTGCGGAGGATATGATTCGTAAATATATATTAAGAAACCATGAATACAAAATGATAATTGGTATGATGTTATATGAATTATTCCTTGTTTCATGGAGCATTTTTAACGTTTACGCATTATTAATAACAGGTTTACGTAAAGTTTTAAAGAATTTAGTATTGTTTTTATACGATGCTTTTAAACCGGACTTAAAATCGGTTTCATGATGAAAAAATATTTTGTAGTCGGATCAATGCCAGCAATATTCACAATTTAGTTTTAAAAACCCCATAACAGGGTTTGCTAGAAAAAGAATTTAGAGAGTTGTGCCCATTTTCTTACGTGTACTTAAATATAATTAGTAACAACATATTGAGTAAATACCTACTTAATGATAATAAAATATTTTTTTTATTAAGAAATTACAATACAATCCGTAAAATTTCACTTAGATAAGTAATACACAAAATAAACTATATCCGCGACTAAAGATTTTAAACAGCTATTACGCGAAGTTGGTCAGAAATTTTAAAATATTGAAAAGGTTTTCTTATTTTTCTATATTTTATTTATTTTATTTCTTCATAACTTTGAAGTCTATTAGTTTGTAAAATCATAAAAAAATGTATAAATGTATTTCGGGTTAACTATCGTTATTAGTAAATACTTTTAAAACAACACGTTGGCGTCTTTCCTTCTCAAATAATGTTTTTTTTTTTTAATTGTATGATAGTAAATCTGCACTCGTATTTAATGCTTTTCTTTTATATATATGTGCAGATTAAAAAAAACATAATTCGTGTCTCTATTCGAAAGTACCACTTACATTATAAATATATTACCAACGCATGAATCACAAAAAAGGCATTCATCAAGGGTATTTGCAAATAATTACTGCAGCTGTAAAGACAAACAAGTAAATTGTGCCACGCGCCGCTGTGCCGCTTTATAATTAAGAGTACTTTTGATACAAGAACATAGTACATCGGGGCGTGTCGAGTGGTCCTTTGTTAAATATAATAATTATAAAAAATAACTAGCTGGCGCGTGACCGATTACTTAGGCGTGGTAATTTTATTATTCAATATTAAGATTAAATGTAAAAAAAATTATTACACTAAAAATTACCTAAAAGTTCTGCTTGAAAATTAAACCCCTTTTTTCCTCCTTAAGAATAGAATTTAGAAATACTCTTCCTTAGTCGAAACTTACACAATACAAAGAGCACACCCTCCTAAAATTTCATGTCTCTAGGATCAGCAGTTTAGGCTGTGTTTTCATATATAGGTCAATTAGTCATGTTGAATTTTAAAATTGTGATTAATCCACCTCCAGTAAATATACCATAGTTCAAGTCTATCGACTCAGAAAACAAAAGTTCAATTAAAATTTTCATTTAGATAGAATTCAGATAAACCCTTTATTATTGGAAACCTTACCTCACATAGAGCATACTCTCCAAATTTCGTGTCTCTATTATTAGCGGTTTAGGCTATACGTTCATATAGAGGTCAACTACTCATTTAGGAATTCTATATGTATACGTTTACTACATAAAGTTTACTATGTAAAAAAAGGGAAGATGGCATAGATTTTCACTTTGAGAGGCTTATTAATAAAACTAAGACAATTCGTAATAAACTAGGCATAATTTTATCACTATTTAATTAGCCGAATTTAGCTCTGTGTTGTATCAAAATAACTTCTAAATCAGTACTAAATGTTAACATACTTAAATCCCTTAGTAAAGATTGACATATCAAATGATCGTAATAATGTAAGGCCAATCCTACGCCACCCCGCGTAACGAATCCCAGCGCGTGGGATTCCACGTCGAGTGTATACTAATTTCCAGTGACAAGCGTGACAGCCATGATTTTTTTTTCTCAAGCGATTACAAAAGACACATCAAATATTAATTTGGGGTTAAATTAACACGATATTTTTTTCATACGTTGCGGTTTGTTTGTTTCAATATTCTTGTTTTTACAACTTGCACGTAAACCTTGGAAAATTAATAAATTTTCCTTGGAACTTTATTTGTTTTCTTCGCTAATTGGTAAATATTTGTGCTTAACCACAGCCTCACCTGGTGTGTATTAATTGATAGGTTTTTAATTAGTAAAGCGAACAAACAGTGAATATAAAAAGAAATTAAATAGATAATTTATTTCAACACGTAAAAATTTACTTGTTAACTCAAGACATGCTAACATTTAACACAATCTCTAAAATACATTTTATAGAACGCACAATACAAATATTATTACACGTTTTATTAATAACTTTCGAGTTCAGTTGGGGACATTAAGAGTAGTGATTTGGCCAGTTAATTACTAGACCAAGTTTGCCGATAACATCTATATAGCCACGATTCATCGCTATCGATGCACACGCTTAGCGTAATTGGCACTGAGTGCACAATCCCGAAACACTGCGGCACTCAATTGAACAGTCAATCATTTTGTTCCGTCGCTCCGTTATCCCCGCTAACTGGCTGGGTGGTGCCGGTCACGCTGAGCTAGCGGCCAATTTGTCACGCGTTCGATTCTCTTTCGCTGGGGCTAATGGAAGCACCCCCTGTGGGAAAGTTTTATGAAGTCAGATAATTTCAACAGCTTCTGAAATAAATATACATTTGTAGATCATAAAGCGGACAAATAAAAAAGGAATACTTTTCAATCCTTACCATTGAGTACATTGAATGCTGCAAACATTTTGTTCATCCTGGACATGGCTTACAAAGCTTGTAACAAGACTTAAAGCTTTCACGAAGATAAATCATACTTATTCAGACAAGTCTGACTCTAACTTAGCAAGTGCAAATTATATCCTAAAACTTCAAATTTAGAGTAGAAAAATTAGAATTTGGACTATTTTAAATTAATTATTGATTTATCCTTAAATCATATAACCAATATTCATAACACTTTTTTTACAAGATCACTCATTGTTTACATATACAGATATATATTTTTTTAACCGTAATAAATTTAATTAAGATCTTTTCAATGTTATGTTAATCTAACTTTTGTAAAACAGAGAATTGTCTCCAATCAACGTACATAAAAGTTCTTACTTCCGCTTCATGAACACAGGATTTTTAAACCTTCAAATTGTTCTATACTTTTTTTCTTGTTTCTGTGTGTTAAGTAAGGGCATGCTAATAAGCCAACAATCTCGACACCAACATTAAGATTACAAACTACTGGAACCCGTGATCCCCTCGGTCCCACCCCCGACAGGTTTTATTGACCGAGACAGAGTTAACAAAATAAATGGCTTAAATTCTACACCCGTAATGAATACATAGGAGGGATACTGAGTAAATCATTGTTACGTTGCATTTCGGGCGATGCTGCTTAAACCTCTGGTCCTAGTTAATAGCGAGGAGCGGTAAAAATTATTTTAATCATTACGTAGATATCATTTATAACCTTTTCCTTCTACGACTATATATAATAACTGTTAAGTTTAAGATAATACACTATATTAATCCTTATTAAATTTATTAATAAAAATATTACATAAGTACAGCTTACATACAGGTCTATCCTTTAAGTACACAGATTGACTTGATTTTATTTAATTCTTTGGCAACTTATTTTAAATCTTGATTATATTTTGTGCTTTTTACATAATGTACAATTATTGACAATATAAATGTTTTTTTAAATAAATAACTACTTAAAAGAATCAGTGAGTTTCTAAAATCTTATAACGAATTCGAATTATTTACAATTAAAAAAAACAACTTTTAAATCACTTTTATAACATTTTTATCTTCTAACTGTTGTTACTTGGTTCCACAACCACGATTATTTCACTTGTATCTTTATTGTTCATTGATATACAACTTGTACAGTTAACGTCAGAACTATTCCAAAAAAAAATTACATGTATCATATATATATAACAATACATACATGTTTACGAAGCTAATGAGCTAGTTCGAACCCCCATATTTTCAACGTACCGTACCCGTTAAAAAGCTTGGGCAAACAAATTTAGCCTAAATGTCACTTGACAACATGTGAAACAAGGATTTTGCTTATAGTAATTAAAAAAAACCTTATGCAGTAATATATTACCTTTTCTCAATGTGGCATATAATTGAAAGCATACATGTACTCGTATTGCATCCTTAACGCTTGCAACTTGGACGCTACTTGGCAAACGACACGCGCCAACCGGATACAGTTGCCGAACGCGTGCGCCGGCGTTACTAACGCTCAATGGAACGCCCGGAGGCGCACTTAAAACATTTTTATTGTGAATGGGGGTCGAAACGTCATTGTTGACTGTTCCCCACATTTTAAGAAACTACATATCTCGTAATCAGCAACGATGATAAGAAGCATGGTAGAATCCAGATAACGTCTTATTCATCTTTTTCGAACAATCTTTATATATAGAACGGAGTTGGTAACAATAGCCACACAAAGTGATAAACTCGTTAGATACTTTTTGATCGTGTGCAAGTTTAGAATCGAATTAAAATTATTAAATAATTTAACATTTTACCAATTCAAAATGTTTGCCATTTACCGCTCGCCTCTCTATACAAAATTAATTTAACAATTAAAACTACGCATAAACAACATAATAATCTTTGAATGATGTGACCAAAGTTAAAAATAAATCATTGTCACCCTCTGTCAATTTGAAGTCAATAATTGATATGTAGTTAAAATTAGATTTTTATATTTCCCGTGCAGAAATATTTATTTAACCACAACAAGAAATTTTTAAATTCATGTATTAATTAAATGATTTTGTAACAAGTAAACGTACATTTATAAAAAATGGGAAGCAAAGAATATTACCAACGTTGGCTGAAAATAAAAGATGACCTAGAAAAAACATTAATTGCAGACAACAAACTTCAAGAACTAGCGGCTGAAAGTGTAGGGTTAAAGCCCCAGGGCACAGCTGTAGAAATAGTTGGCAAAGTATACGCCCAGTATTGCATGTTATATAATAAATTGTGTGAATATTATGATCAAATGGACCAAGTACAAAGACGACCATATGTTAAAAAGTTAATAGATGCTGTAACATGTCGTTTGATGGAAGTAAAAGCAACATTTGAAGCTATAGAATTTTTCGAATATACTTATCCCGACAACGCATTAAAGCAAATGTTAATAATTCCGCAAGACATTGAAGTACTGTGTCCGCATTTTTATCCTTTCGAAATAAGGGGACAGGAAATGCAGTATATGATTGATCAAATTTTTTCTGGTAATCGTCTAGGTGACCCTTCTCCTACAGCCTCAGAAATTGAGCGTCGAGAACAGGAACGTATGGAGGAAGAATTGAGGTTAACGGAACAGAAAGAAGAAGAGATGAAAAGGAAAATTGCTATGGGTGAGGATATAGAATCAGTAGAATCAGAAGTTCTAAGTCCTGAAGAAGTCGAGCGAAGAAGATTAGAAGATGAATACAATCAACGTGTAAATAATATTCAACGTATGGAACGATCAAGGTATATCATACGACAAATAAGTAAGAAATATAATAAAGACAAAGCTTTATATTTAGAACTTGCGGGTCTTAAAAAGCCAGAAGCTCCCGTATATTTGAAAAAGAGAGCGGCAGCATTGATTAATAAAATCTATAGACGATTCATGCAAATTAAAAGAGACCAAACAATAGAAAATAATCTTAAAAAAAAACTTCAAATGATTATACCTTCCCAACCTACACCATCTGCTAAAACAGAATTAAAAAGAGTGCAAGAAGTTCGTAGAACTTTTAGACAAAAATATTATGAAAAGTGGTTAGAAGCAAATATAAAAGAAAAATCGCGAATTTTACGCTTCAAAGAAGGTTATATAATGGACGATATTACTGACGAGATTAGAGAATGGTTTAGAGTTTGGTACAAGAAAGCACGCACTTTTGACGAGTATCCATGGCCAGACGAAGGCGGTACAATATTAGTTGTAAGCGGAGAGACATTTACTGTGCAAGAGTATATGGACTGGCGAATCGAAGAGGAGAAAAGGCTTAAAAAAGAAGCTGGAAGTCCAAAAACTAAGGAACAGATAAAAGCTGAGAAGTTGGAAGCGAAACTAGAAAAAATACGAATTCAGAATGAGGCTATAGAAAGAGAGAAAAAAAGAATACTTGATTATAGAAAATCTCGTCTCAATCCGGCCAACGACCCCGGGGTCTATGTTACACTTGGGAATAATTTTGACGCAGTTCAAGATGCATGGCAGGTATATGTAAATCAATGGAAAGACATTGATGTGCCTTGTGCATCCCTAGACGTTATTCAAGGCTATATTCATGAATTACTAATTGAAAACGTATGTAAAGATATTCATTTTAAACTGAGAGCTATAGTAGATCAAATGATGAAGGCAGAATTAAACCAGCTGAAAACAGCCCTCAAAAATGATTATAATTCTGTTGGAGCTGTTATTCCTATAAGTCATAAAAGAAAAAAGCCTAGAAAACCCAAAAAACCCAAGCCAGACAAAGTACCTCCAGTAGCTATGTTTCAACAACTCTTTGACGATGGCATCATTCGAGAATATCCGCGATTAACACTTGAAGACTTTTGGGGTGATAGAAATTATGGTGCTGCAGATCTTAGAGCAATAGAATGGACACCATCCTTTCCACCACCATGTTTGGCAGATGTCAAAGAACAAGTAAGGTTACGTTGTATGCTAGCCCTCGGATGTTCTTGCCCTGTCGTAAACCGATCATTTATATTAGTTGGTCCCGTAGGTTCTGGTAAAAGATCGTTAGTCTACGCTTTAGCAACTGAATCTAATGCATTATTAATAGACTTATCTCCTTTAAACATATACGACAAATTCCCAGGACCCAAAAATTTGAAAACTATGTTTACTTACATTAACAGAATAAGTAGATTAATGCAACCTACTATCATTTTAGTAGCCGACGCAGACAAAGCTTTTTATAAGAAAGTACCTGCAGAAGAAAAAATCTTTGATCCAACACGAATTCAAAGAGATTTCTTTAAAGAAATAATAAAACCAATAACAGTAGATGATAAGATTTTAATTGTGGGTACCGCATCTGAGCCGTGGCTGTCTCGAAGTGGACCAATGTTAAAAGCTTTTCCATCCATTATCTTGTTTCCGAGAAGTGACTATGGTAGTATATCATATACTTTAAAGCGTACGCTTATGCATTATCACGGAATTAAAAGGGAATTCGATGTTCATTGTTTAGCTCAAGTTTTACGTGGTTATAGCATAAACACAATAAAGAAGGGTATAGAAACACTCATGAACGCAAAAAGAATAGCAGAATTAAAATATAAACCATTACAACCCTATGAAGTGCTTTTCGCTGTAATGGATGTGCCCGATGGTAACTGCGTTGATCTCTTTGACTATGATATGTTTTGGCAATGGTATCTTACTAGCTCCCCATGGGGTTCAGAATATCTATATTACATGGGCATGATTGAATCGCAACTTGTTTACAAGATGAAGGAGAAGAAAAAGAAAAAGTAAATTCTTATTTTACAATTGCAGTATTACAATTTGTATATATATTTTTTGAACAATGATATATTTTTTAAAAGTTCTTGTTTCACTGGGATAATGAATATGAGGATATTCGTTTCTATTACACTTACAACTTTTATGTTTTACTTTTATTATATTCAAATTTGCAGGGTCACCTTTAGTCACATGCTTCTTCTATTAACCCAATCTACTCGAAAATTTATTACATTAATAACAACTATACATACGTTAAAAATACGTACAGTGTTTAGTTAATTTAAATTCATCTTTTGTTGGTTAGTTCTTTTTACTATGTAAATATATGAAAAACTAGCTAATGCCTACAAGTTCTTTCGTTGAGAGTGTGGTTGCAGGTTCGATTCCCAGGCCTTTTGATTTGATTTTTCTTAAAGTGGTAGTAGTTAGGTAGTAAATCCAACCGCGCGCAGAATTACAGGGTAGGGTCGATTATTACGCCTTACCATGCACTTCTGCACTGTTTCACGCTTAGGAGAAGGGAGAACTGCTGTAGGCCTTGCTATAATGCTTAGATGATGTAATCCTTAGATGATGGCCAACCAGTGTAACGTAAAATCTAGCGGTTAACGGGGTAGGCGTCAGCTCGGTGTGTCTCATTTTGCGGCGGGAGGTATAGTTTGGCGACGTTTACGAGAAAAAGAGAGGAAGTAGATCCCTGGAACGAGTGCAGACGTCCGCATTAGACTTTTCTTAGTTTGCTGTCCCTCTGGTAGGCCTCTTTTATAAAAAAGAAATACCCGCAGTATTAGCCACTAGAACAGATGCATTATTTTTATGGAATGATTAATGAACTTTAAAGCTAAGGTAATATAATAAATACTAACACTAAAAGGGATGTAGGCTCGCTTAGGTGTGGTGTGTTGTAGGCACAACTGTGCCCACAGGCAGTCGCTCTCTAAAAAGTGCGTTTGCTTGGAGAGAACCGATTATTACGTGACTAGATCATTAGTGCCATGTGATGCGTAATTTTAGTTTCGATTTATTTGATGTATATTTAAAATTTTCGTTGAATATTTCATTTATTTTCAAAATTAAGAACTTAGTTCTTCCACAACGACACAAATTTTTTAAAGCTACCCTCAATGTTAATCTCCCGCCATAAGAACATTGCTATGTCCCGGCAGTCTTACATGCGAGGCCTTCTGGCCTCGCATGTAAGACTGCCGGTTCCGCCGGTATTCACCCAGATTACTTCTGTAATCTGGGTGAATACACTTCACCACCAACGGCCTTATTGTCACTTTCCATCAGGTTAAACTTTGAGGTCAAGTATTAACCCAGGTCCGATAAAATAATATAATAAGGCAACGGCTCGAATAATCACAATTTAATAATATTTTATTCATTGAAAATAATTTGCAATCATTTTATCTGTTATCATGCGAAAAGCGAAAATAAAAACTGTCGATTGTCAACACCTATCAATGATGTAATGTCATACTTTCATTAGCTTCAAATATAATTTTTTTATACCAAATAGTACAATAATTGTGAAATTCTTGTGATGGACTATTAATAAAAGTAATTATATAAATAATTGAAAATTTTAAAATGAGTAGCAAAGAATACTACCAACGTTGGTTAAAAATAAAGGAAGAACTAGAAAAAGCTTTGATAGCTGACAACAAAGTACAAGAAATAGCAGCAGAAAATATAGGTTTAAAACCACAAAGCACTGCTGTTGAAATAGTTGCCCGAGTATACGCTCAGTATTGCCTGTTATACAATAAGTTGTGTGAATGTTATGACCAAATGGATCAAGTACAAAGACGACCATATATTAAAAAGATTATAGATGCAGTAACTTGTCGTATATTGGAACTCAAATCAACTTTGGAGGCTGTAGAAGTTTTTGAATTTACCTATCCTGATAATGGATTGAAACAAATGCTAATTATCCCACAAGATATAGAAATACTTTGTCCATTTTTCTATCCATTTGAAATAAGGGAGCAAGAAATGCAATTTATTATTGATGAAATTTTTGCTGGGAATCGAATAGGTGACCCAACTTCTACACCTTCAGAAATAGAGCGACGAGAACAAGAACGTTTAGAAGAAGAAAAAAGATTAAAGGCGGAAGAAATGAACAGAAAAATAGCATTGGGTGAAGATGAAGAATCCGTTGTATCAGAAATAAAACTATCTCCTGAAGAAATCGAAAGAAATAAATTAGAAGAAGAATATAATCGACATGTAAATAATATTCAGCGAATGGAACGTTCCCGATTTATAACAAGAGGGAACACCAAAAGATTAAACAAAGATAACGCTTTATATTTAGAACTAGCAGGTTTAAAAAAACCAGAGGCTTCACATTATATGAAACACAGGGCCGCTAGAACAATTCAAAAAGTCTACAGGCAGTTTATGCAAATTAAAAGAGATAAAATCAGAGAAAATAAGTTAAAAGTAAAACTTGAAATGGTTATATCATCTCAACCTCCACCATCTGCTAAAACTGAATTAAGGAGAGTTCGAGAAATTCGTCGAAATTTTAGGCAAAAATATCACGAAAAGTGGTTAAAGACAAACATAAATGAAAAGACACGAATTTTGCGACTGAAAGAAGGTTATATAATGGATGACATTACCATTGAAATCAGAGAATGGTTTCGACTTTGGTACATTAATCTTCGAACATTTGACGAATTTCCATGGCCTTACGAAGGTGGTTCAGTTTTAGTTGTGAGAGGTGATACATTTACTATAGAAGAATATATAGAATGGCGAATAGCAGAAGATAAAAGACTTATGGCAGAAGCCAGCAGTCCTAAGAGTAAACAACAAATTAAACAAGAAAAATTAGAAGCAAAACTAGAACAAAAACGTATTCAAAAAGAAGCAATGGAAAAGGAGAAAAAGAGAATTTCAGATTACAAAAAATCTAGGTTTAATCCAGCCAATGATCCCGGCATATATATTAAACTCGGACGCAATTTTGACGATGTTCAACAGGCGTTTGAAGATTACCAAATTCAATGGAAAGACATCGATGTACCTGATGCACCTGTAAATGTCATTAAAGGTTTCATAAAGGAGTTATTAATAGAAAATGTTTATAAAGATGTTAATTTACAGTTACGACTAATTGTAGACAAACTGATGATTTTAGAATTAAATCAATTAAAGATGTCATTAAAAAAAGATTATCTTGCTGCTGGAATACCGAAACCACCACAAAGTCAAAAAAGACCAAAACCTAAACAACCTAAAGCACTAAAACCAGAAAACATACCTCCGGCTACTATTTTTCAAGAATTGTTCGATGAAGGCATCATCAAACAGTATCCGCAACTAAGACTTGATGATTTTTTGGGGGACAGAAATTATGCTGCTGCTGATTTGAGAGCTATAGAATGGACGCCATCTTTTCCTCTCCATACTTTAGGCGATGTTAAAGAACAGTTTAGAGTGCGTGGTTTATTAACACTAGGGTCTTCGTGCAGTAATGCTAATCGATCTCTTATTCTAGTTGGTCCCTCTGGTTCTGGTAAGAAATCTCTTATTTACGCTTTAGCAACCGAAACGAATGCTTTATTAATTGATTTATCACCTCATAATATATATAATAAATACCCAGGACCAAAAAACTTAAAAAAAATGTTGGGTTATGTTAACAAAATAAGCAGACTAATGCAACCCGCGATTATTTTAGTAGCCGATGCTGATAAGGTCTTTTATAAGAAAGTGCCTCCGGAGGAGAAAATGTTTGATCCAACACGACTCCAAAAAGATTTCTTTAAAGAAATTATAAATCCAATCACAGAAAAAGATAAAATCCTAGTAGTTGGTACAGCGTCAGAACCGTGGTTGTCTAAAGGTCCTCAGTTGTTAAAAGCATTTTCCTCTCTTATACTGTTTCCAATGAGTGATTATGGTAGTATATCATATATTTTAAAGCATACCTTAATGAAATATCACGCTGTGAACAGAGAATTCGACGTTCATAGTCTAGCTCAAGTTTTACGAGGATTCGACGTAAGCACAATAAAACGAGCTATTGAGACAGTTTTAAATGGAAAAAGAATAGCTCAGTTATACTATAAACCGTTAGAACCCTCTGAAATTCTCGAAACTGTAATGGACGATCCTCGAGGTAACTGCACTGATGCCTTTGACTATGAAATGTTCTCAGAATGGTACCTTTCTACCTCTCCATGGGGTCCGGAATATACATATTACATGACAATGTTGGCAACACAACTACGTTATAGATTGAAAGAGATGGGTAAAAAGTGAAAGAGATAAGTATATATGTAGTAACATTTCTACTACATTTCTAACCTAACTTATTCGTTACATTTATGTAATAATAGTGGGGACCTTTACATAATAAAATATTATCCCACATTGATTATTCAATAATATTACACAAATTACCATTACATACAAAAGACTACAGAAAGTCTTTGTAATATCCCACTGATATACTCTATGAAAACAAAATTCTGAATACAGCATCTGCTTATTAGGGAAGTTATAATAAAACTTTACCGTATAGCTACAGAAACCGTAACATTTTCTTCAGAGTCATATAGAAAATGCCAATAGATGGTGTCTAAGACAAGACCAAGATTTGCACAAATATTTTTCGAACTGATTTTATTTTGTTGATTTTGTTGAACTGAAATTAGTTAAATACATTAAATTTTAGTGAAACGGAATCGCTTCTCCCCCGTAGATATTAAGTTTAAATTAAACAGCAGAAACAAATGAACACGCCCACAAATATGGTCTTATATATACAAGGGGGAAACTCATATTGCTTACTGTCAGTGGCAGTACTGCCGCAATAAATGGATACAAGACGAAAAGTTCAGCGTACCTTATTAAAGCAATTATTTGACAATGTACAATGTCTTAAAAACAAAGAACTTAAAAAGATTCAAAAGATCCCATTGTACTATATTTTTTTCCATGTTAGAGTGTCTTCAATTATTTAGACTTATCTAGTAGGCACGACATTCTTTACTGCACCTATGCGTACGTTTTTAATTATTTTTACTTACGGTTTTAATTTTGCCTTTTTATTGATTTATTGTCTTTAATTGCATTGTACTCGCTAATTACATTTAAATGATCGTAAAATGGTAGAACATTGTAACAAAATAGAAGCGGAAGTGACTAGAACCCATAACAGGGAATCCTAGAGTGCGATCTAGAGCACTTTGCAAGCTTTAATGTATTTTCTTCTGTTTACTACTTTTTGTCTTTAACATTTTGTTTTCAAGTTAAATAAATTATTATTATTGATTATCGTATTAAAAACTCTCCTCGGGAGGTGAAATTCAATTTCCTGTGGCATGAGCAAATGATACGGGAAGGAAATATTCTATCTATTATTATGGAGCATAATTGTCATTTCTAGACATTTTAAACATTTCTACTTATTTTTAATATAACTGTTTAGTAGTAGTGTTTAAGTTAACTGTTGGGTAACTCTAGCGTCTCGACGCTGCGAATTAACTGCTTAGATAGCAGCCGCTGCTAAGTAATTATTTTTAGCATTCACAGCCGTAATATGTTCAGTACATTATAAGTTTCGTGCTTTTAATAGAAATAATATTACTAAAAGTATCTGTTATCGATAGTCAAAATTCTTTAAAATATTTTTCACAAAAGATGAAAAATATTATACCACTGATGATTTTTAGCATAGCGATATTTTTAAAAATATGAAAAATTTTAAAATTTCTATAAAAAAAAATTAAAAAAAAAATCTTTCTGCAGCCATTCTGACTACAAATTTTGTACTAATGAATGGCAGCACTATCGTTAACTAAAACGCATTAGACGTATACTATCATTTACCTGGTGAGTTCAGCGATAATCCGACAGATGCCGCCACCTCCTCGAAACTCCTTGTAACGTTGATATAACTTTCATGACTACAATAGATGGCGCTACAGTTAATTTTAAAAAATTGTAAACGTCAAAATCCAAAAAAAATATTTAATTCTAAATTTCAGTGTATATTCCATATAATAACTTGAATTTGAAGTAAATAATGTTATCTGTTTTAGTAGCATAATAGCAGTACGATTTATTTTTTTTAATGAGTTCTACAATGTGAAAATTTTTGCATTTTGACTGTAGAGAAATATTTATACATAACCATTATAGATGCTAATAGCTATAAAAATTAGGAACAGTAGAATTAAAACGTTAATTTGGTGTAATTAATGCAAATGCAAAATAAACGCTAACCAATTTTGAAGCTTTGTGCTCCGTTATTTTGTTCAATACTTGAATTTACTTAATTACTATCGTTCGAAAAAACATGTATTGACTATTTTTGTGGTTGAGGTAACATTAACGTTTGTTCTACAATTAAACCCGTTTCGTGTCACTTCCAACACCGCAAACAATCCAAGCCATCACAATTCGTCAGCCAACCGGGGCAGCCAATAATGTTGGTTCCCAAAACTGGGTCGGTAACGGTGCTCCACGAACAAAGGCTAGACTGAGCTGCACCCACTACCGACTTCGCTTTTCCGGATGCCGCTGTCTCCGCTCCCCGCCGCCATTTCCGCTCGGGTGGCGAAAGTGGGATGGGGCGGACGCTTCCGTCGAGTCTGCCGTTGGCACTACAATAGATCCTTTATATCTTCCTAGTGCTAATTTACTAGATGATGCGATTAGTCGTAATTATAATGTGAGCCTTCTTTTGTAACTTAAACATTCTTACTTGCCTTCGCTTCTGCGCGAACTCTGTTCTCCTAATACAAATCTTGTGTCTTTGCTAAGCTGCGCTTACGAGGGGCGATCAAAAAGTAATGATAATGAGTATAATAAAACAACGATTCTAGTTTAAATTTAATTTATTTTTCTATATAGTCTCTTAAAAAGTCGATACATTTATTCCAACGTTTCTCTAAACCTAAAATACCCTTTAAAAAAGTCTTTATCTTGGCTATCCCATAATGCCTCTACAGCAGCCATCACCTCGCTATCATCCTCAAATTTCTTGCCCCTGAGTTGTTCCTTAAGCCGAGGAAACAAATAAAAGTCGCTGGGAAATAAATCTCTAGAATAGGGCGGGTGTAGGACCAGTTCGGAGCCTGCTTCTCGAATGGCAACCATTGCAACTTCGGCTTTGTGTGCAGGAGCGTTGTTCTGATGAAACAGGACTTTCGCTCGGAGTTTGCCCCTCTTTTTTCCTTTATGGCTTCTCACAGTCGTCTTATTTGATCAGCGTTGTAGGAGCCCGTTATAGTAGCTCCCTTTTCTAGGTAATCAACTATTATGATTACCTCAGCATCCCAGAAAACGGACGCCATAACCTTGCCCGCCGATCTCGAGACTGAACTTCTTCAGCGTCGGTGAGGATGGCCTTTTCCAAGTCATCGATTGTTGTTTGGTCTCAGGATCAAAATGATGGATCCATATTTCGTCCATGGTTACAAATCGAGACAAAAAATATTCTTGGTCAGCTTGAAACTTTGTAAGATTGGCTCTTGAAATGTCAACTCGCTTTTTCTTTTGTTCGTCCGTTAACATTCTCGGTACCTTCTTCAAATTCATTTTTTCATTTTGCTGGTCAAAATGCTTTGGATGCTGCCATATGAGATCCCTGTGACCTCTGCTAAATGTCTGACGGTTACTTTTTGGTCTGCTAATACGATATTATTGATTTTTTTACGTTTTCCTCAGTGTGGAATGATGTTGTGCGTCCCTCGCGATGTTTATCTTTTGTGGATGTTCTACTCAGCTTAAACTCTTTGCAACGACGTGCCATCGTATAATATGGAGGAGCAGAGTCTCCACCAAATCAGCGTGTATCTCTTTGGTAGACATTTTTTTCGAACAGAGGTACTTGATGAAGTATTTCACTTCGTGTTTCTCCATTTTCGTGTTGTCGCTCAGACTGCTGGTATTCAAATTAATGTAGCTCCTCCAAATGACGTCCTATTTGTACAATTTTTTCTTAGAGAAGTAGTGAAGGTCCGAAGAAGGGAAAACTTTTTTTTTAATTTTTATCTTTATTAGGAATACCTGTTTATCATTATTTTTTGATTACCCCTCGTAATTCGTACGAAGAATCAACAATGCATGTGCGTACGAAAAATGAAAAAAAAGTTAATTTAAGTTAATTCATTGGTAGATTTTAGGGTTTTAATATAGTGGATTGCTAAAGTTAGCCACTTTGCGGCTAACTTTAGCAATCCACGATATTAAGCTTACGTCTTTGAAACTCTTTATCGTTTTAAACATTTTTCTTTCCCATAAAACGAAGCTTATTCTTATTCAAATACTTAACTTTCCCTTATAAAATTTATGCAAATATGTGCTGCCCTGATCTATCACAAAATGTTTGTAATAACTTGGAGCGTCTAGTTAACAATTGTATAAGATTTATTTTCAGTTTACGTTAGCCACATCTCATTATACTGTCATAAGCTTAAATGGTACACTTTTTGTTGCGGGCAGAAGTACAAAATCTTATTAACCCTCTACGCAATATTACTCTTCTTCTCCAAAATATCTAGGATAATAAAATAGTAATGATAATTTCATTATATAGCTTCTACACATGAACAAGTTCCTCGACCTCACAAACATTTATAAATACGTATTCCTCACCATAGTTCTAGTTTCTAGGAAAATTCGTTTGCTTTTTAAGCTTTTGCAATGTCCTGCCCTCTTAAGTCAAGAATGCTTTAATTAAGCAGGCGTTCAAAACTTGTGAGAAAATTTTTCTTCCGAACCAAAAAAATTTCACACAGTGAACATTGCGTGTATGTATGTACGTATCTAAATCTAATAATCAATGTTGTATTTATGTATCTATATATTCTATTTTTACTTAATTATTAAATCGTAGTCCAGTTTCCATCAGCCAAACATATTTAAAACATCGTATTACATGCGGCTGTCTATGATATAGGTCTAAAACAACTGAACTTATTTTCATTTATTGTCCTTTATGTTTTATAAGGTGATTAATTTAAATTTCACTTTATTTTTTATAAAAATGCTTGATTCATTCTTGTAAAACTGCTTTTAACACATTATCAGAAAACATAATATTTCACTATTTTTCAAATCTATGGGAAGTTTTTATTTATCCTTCGGATCTGGATATTATTATAATCATTTAATAATATAGCAAATAAATAGAACTTAACGTCGTTTATACAAGATGACCCTGAGCAAGACCGCCTCGGTTTTGCTCAGGGCTACGTGGAGGCCGTGACGGGAGATCCGGTCCGCGACCATTGTGCCCCCGGCCGGCGCGGGTTGTGGGCGGGCGGGTCGAGGGGGGGGGGGGGGGGGGGGGGGGGGGGGGGGGGGGGGGGGGGGGGGGGGGGGGGGGG
>DWQX01001177.1:0-30476 GCA_018245475.1 Pharmacophagus antenor | reverse complement strand
TTTACATAATATACAGAATTTTTTCCCCGAGAACAACCGGCCTCTGAAATGTGCTACCAAATTATCCGAACTGCGACTTGGAGTTTTTTTTTTTTTTTTGAAAAAAGTGCACAGTAAGGTTCTGCGGGATCGGCAAATCTTCTATAATATCTGTGGTAGTACTGCGTTGAAGACTAGTTGAGGCTAAACGTCGATTTGCCAATTCAGTTGTACAAGAAGCTTACGCTTGGCCAATCACGTTAATTTGCTCATAAATGAACTGTAATATTTATAATAAGAAAGAAATCTTTACAGGAACTAAAAATTTCAAATTGAATTACTTTGTACACGTTTAATCATCATATACGTTCAGTACAAGGCGCACGCTCTGCTCAGAAGTTACTAACAAGAAATTCAGTCGAGTTTGACTTTTTTGTGCGAATGCTAAAACGAAATTTGTAAAAAGGCTTATTAAATTCATACCATTAACATCATACGGTATATTATCCTCATAATAGAAATCTAACTGTAACTATATAATAATTATTTTCATGTTTACTATAAATGTGATAGTGTTTAAATTCATTGTTGTTATTTTAGCGGTCGGTTCACTAACGCAGCGTAGCATAGAAAGTATTTATAATAATTTTCTATTTAGCGCGAATCGTAAAACTTGATGAGTACAACGTAAAATCTCGTTTAATTCCGGCCGTAAACGTTCGCTGCCAAACGAAACAAGCAAATATTGTAAATGTCGCGTTTAAAATACGACATTTGCGTGGAAACAACAATGGAGGTCGAAAGCGACGGCCGTATGAGAAATCTTCGATAGATTATAAATAAAACACATTTAATTCAATACACGCAACATCGGATAAAGTGAAAAATGATTGGATTTTATTAAATAAAAACTTACAATGAACAAGCTCGCTTATATAACAACAAAAGATCATTCGATAGTTTCTCGAGTGTTTGAACGCAAACGATAATCGTATTAAAATCGATTCAATAAGTTTTGGCACAATGCACGAGCAGGTAGAAAATAAAGTTTTATAATAACAGAAATAGAAAGTAGTTAAATATTTTTACTTCACGCTTCAGATGAGATGTATCTTTAAAAAATGGACCTCGATAATTTATTGTTAAATATAAATGTGAAACTTTTCTAATCGCCGCAAAAAATAAATAATGCACATTAAAAAAAAAACGTACATTATTCATCGTCATTATGAAAAGTGGAAATAATAAAATCATTTTCAAAGCTAAACCAAAAGCATAGCGGAGCGATAAATTTTCGCGCGGAATCAGCGTTTCCCGCCATTTTGAATCGCCCGCGCGGGAACCCGTTATAATATTTTTGTAACGGGCCACGTTTATTGCTGTATTCAGCTGATATCCTAAAAAAAAATTGCTAACGCGGACTTATTTACATGTGTGGTATCTATATTGCGTATAACAATACGTTAATAATTTTTATTTGTGCGATGCAAATATAAGGTTCAATGAAATAAAACGATGTTGATTTTATCGTTTAACAATGCATTTTCCTCGTGTAAATAAATATTACAAATTTAAATAAAAAAAAAATGTAATCCATTGAGCAAATTAAAACATTTTCCGAATTTTTCGTCATAGCAAAAAATAAATATAATTATAACGCAAAAGTTTCCATAGTTTTATAAATACGATGAAACTATGTACAAAAAATATATATGAAACTTCCTCAGTTTAGATTAGTCTATCGCATTTCTTTACACCATTATCACCTGTATAACTGAACATGTTCGTTACCGGCCCCCTCGTACCTTAGTTATCTACTATCGCCCATATTTCGCTTCCAAGTCGGTACAAACGTGTAATGTACTAGATGTTAAATTTATCGTGTCCTATTTAAAGGGGCCGCGGCATGGTGGGCAATTAATTATTTTAGACAGCAACCCATCGCATAGCGGGCGATAGCCTTATCTAATTGGGTCGTATCGTACCTCAGCCGTGAATCACTTGAATGCATTTACCCCAAAAAAACAAGATTATCTTTCGATTTCATGTTTCCCTGGTACGATATGTCAATATGACAAATTCACACACCTTTTATTTGTCGTAGACTAAAAATAGAGTTTTTGTTTTTATAAGTGACAATGGTGATGTAGATGGAGAACGTACTCTTCCAGAATACTCTGGCTGTAATATGACCGTCGGAACATAGAAATGCTGTTATGGTGGCAGGTTGATATTGAGGAGGGTAGCTTAGTTGGCGAATTCGTATAAACCTAACCCATCAGGACACCATCACTCGTGTGACTTCGGATAAAGTCTGCGATCTGCATGGAGAGGCTAGTGGTAAACCACAATTATTTCAACTTCGTTATGAAAATATACGATAAGGTTTTTTTTGCTTTGCCCCAGCTTAAGTAATCTATGGTTATGTTACTTCAGTATTATATTATTATAACAGTAAATTCCATCGTACCAGTTGAGTTAATAATATTTTTAAATTACACAGCCGCGAACCCGGAATGCAAACTAACCTTTGACTTTTCATATAGCTTACATTAATAAAACTTTTTCGCTTATAGTTATCATTAATCGCTTATAGTCTGATAGACATTCAAACAATAAACGTGATCTGAAGAAATATTCAATTTTTTTTTAAAAACAAAAGACTATATTACAATCCACGTATATCTGCAATTAAGAAAGTCTTTATTGTTTACGATTAAAATGTACGAAAATCGAACTAAGCAAATCTTTGCAAATAGAAGAAATTAACTTTTTGCCAATCACGTGTAGGCATAGATGTGTTGCCATTCGCTCCGGAATAGTTTGTAAATGAGTTTGGGTTATTTATGAAATATTTTAGACGATTTTTTGACAGTCATTTTTTCTTAGGTTAATTGGTTACATTTAAAACGTCTTCTGATCAAATTTTAATAACTATTGAACGATGTAATTGAAAAGTTCATTTAAAGTCCAGTTAAAAGCGCGGGCATTATTTCAAATTCATCCCTATCCTCTAATAAACTCATTAAATATTGGCTATTCATAAATCTCGTGCTATAGATAAAAACTGCCCACAGACAAGACATTTTTTTTATAAACTGTATGTACAATGTTTTTAATTTTCCATTTCGAAACTTTAATATCTTTTTGAGTTACGACGTTTGCAATAATAAATAACTGTCATGAACATAAACTGGCAACGACACGTGAAACATCGCAGCCACAATTATAATTTTAAAGTTAAACAAAATCTATGGGCGAATTTGATTTGTGAATTTACATCAATAATCTGTATATATTTAAAAACGAAATCGGTATTTTACATAATACGTCTGCGTTTACAGTTATCTACAGAGGAAATAAGGTTGTGACGAATTTGAAATACAAAATGCACCCATATGATAAATAATAATCTATATAAATGAAATTCAAAGATTCGATTCTCTGACTGACTTATATATCAACGCACCGCATTGACTTTTGGTGCGAGAGATGAAATTTAGTTGTATTATTTGTGATATGTAGGTTTGCAATAAGTTTCTATAATTGTTTTCATAATTTAGACCTAAGGAGGGAAAGAAAAACTAAGAAGCCTTATCGTTTACTAGGAATATATGAATAGGAAATATTCACAAATAAACAGGTCTATGCGATGAAATGTAATAATATCGACTCTTAAAAAGCAGGTAAAACATTGTCTGTTATTATAATAATAAATCTATTATTCAGCTATTTATAATAACAAAAGCATTATTCAGCTATTTATGTAACAAACTGTTGTGTTGAAATAAAATATTGTTCTGTTCTATTCTAATAAAAAAAAACTTACCAGTTTCATAGTATATTTCAATATGAAAATTTCTTTTCTTTTGTAATTGAACCTTATTGTAAAATCTTAAACGCAAAATTATGTTAATGACTGAAAGAAATTTTAAGAAATCATAATAGATATTCATCATTATCTCATCTCAAATAACCATTCCATTGAAAATTGACTTTTATCTACGTTGTATTATAATTTAAACTTCAGTACACGATTCGCACCGACGATGTAAATCATAATGAGATATAGCGACCACATATCATAAGCGAAAGCCAAACAATGCACGGCTTGCAGCAAAATTAATTCGCAAGTCACACAAATTGACGATTTATACGTTTTGATTTTGAGCCAGGAAGATCAAAGATGTGCCGACCTTGCCCAGAGTACGATGCCATTATAAACAGCACCCGATTATGTATATACAGATTGAGATTTTTTTCATCTATAAACCCATTGAGGATAGGATCTCTCATCAAATATTGAAAAATAAGTTTTATGTAGTGTTTTTTATATCTTTACTAATAAAATTCCGTCCCGACAATTCACTGACATTTTATATATGAACTAATCTATATATCTACGCACAGTCTATATCGTAAGTTTTTAACACTTAAAATTTGGAATAAAGGAGATACCTATACAATACAAAGATTGATTATACAAAAATATAGGACTGGAAAATGAGAATGTATTTCATATTCCTATTGAGGTGTGCAACATTGAGAACTGTTTGACGTTTGCGATTTCTTTCAATACAGTTCTGTACACGTAATGACGCCGCAACGTTACAACCCCGACTGTAGTGACGAAATCTTACATCCACCTTGAGTAACTTTCAGTGTTTACACTACAAATACCCGCAAAAGTTTACGTTAGACCATCGAAAATAAACGGTCCCTGTGACGTCAAACTAGATAAAGTTTGATATCTATGACAGTGTGTTATATTTCACTGACGACTTCCGTCGTTTCAGCTATTTAAAAATGACTTTATATTAATATATATATTATCAAAACAAAATATGCTATATAGCACGCGTCTTCGTGCTATATAGTATCAGTTATATTACTTGTTTATAGTAAAAAAAAAAATATTAATAATTTTAATAATTATTAATCTGCTGTTCTTCATCGAATATTGACATAACTCCCTGTATTTTATACGTCTACTCCGTCCATTAATATTTACACAAATGTTTTTACTTTTCATTAATGTTTTACATTCCATATTAGCTTCACCTATACACATGTGTTAAGTGCCAATAACAAAACATAATTTGATAACCTTGTCCTCGTGTCAGAACTAAAACCATGAGGAAATAATAGAAGCCGTTTGATTATTTTCAACGCCATCTATATTATAATGATTGTACCCTTTTCTTTATAACTCTTTTGAAACGGTTCGTAAATAAGGTGGGTTTGTCTTTATGTCTTACTATTAGAATTTCATGTTGTTAATATATTTATTGGCAAGTCACTCGTGAATTTATTCGTATTATCTTGGAACAATAAAAAATCAAATGTAGGAGCAGTTGCACGAAGTTGGACAAAGGCGGTGCGGTGTGTACACGACGGCCAACTTGGAGACGGTACAATGGGCCTTTTGTTTACGGCTAATGGACGACCTTTGTAAAGGCCTGAATTTTGACTTATTGTTATAAGAGAGCCGCGTGGGAGTGTGTACGCGCCTTGAGATATTTGTAAAAGAATTAATTAATTAAATTGTGTCATTGCAACGATTCAGGCTGAAAGTATTTCACTTACAGCGCCAACAGTTCCCTTTATGTTGCTATAGTCGGAACATTCTCTCCCAAGACGTAAGCTGTCGTCTTCTGATACCTGTGACGTATTGGTCAGTCATTTTCGCAGTCATATTTATTTACATTTTAGTCTTTTGTAAATTACGTTTGTAATTTTACTAAATGTTTTTAGTCACTTTTAATTTGAAAACATAAACATGCTCAGTATACAATTATGCATACTTCAGCCGACGCCAAAATTGGGATTGGGGTTATCAAATATATTTGAAAAGTTTTGTGCTTGGGACATGTCGTTTTACTTAATTTATTGCCTTAACCGAAGCTTTTAATTCACACATCTTTAATTAACGTATATAAATATGTACCTATATATATATATATATATACATAGCTTACTTATCAATGCTTCATTCATTAACAAATGTTTCTTTACCGGTCTGTTAAAACTCCGACAAAGGGATAACATCATGAAACTAGTTAATTGAACTAGTTAATAGAAGCTATGATAAAACTTAAAGATCGGCAGCGCAGTTGGGGCTCCCCAAGTATTGCGTTTGTCCGTCCATGGGCGACGGTGATCACTTTATACCAACTGAACCGGTCGCTCCTTTGCCTACTCTTCCTATAAAAGTAAGAAAGAAAGAAACTGGCATTACTATACTTTTTTAAGTAATTTGTAGCATTATAGGAAGGTTGTGGCTTTATATTTTGTGTAAATGATTTGATTGTTTAAATTCTTTTCAATAATAAATGGATAAACATGAGTCGTAAGACTTCCAAATAACGGACCTTGATATTTCTCGAGATAAACTCTAAATGGACCAGAATGCTACATAAGTGCAACATTATATTCATTATTATAATAATATTAAATCCATATGGCCGACTTCATAGAATACGTAAGTATGCTTCTAAAATATTGTAAGTTTCCTGCAGTGAATTGGATTGCATTTATAATAATTAACGTGTATGTTGAAAATCGGTGTAGCGCAAAATTTCATTTCGCAGCTGCCGACTGCCTGAGAGGTTTCGTTGGAATACCATTGTGCGTGCGATTTTTATGGATATTAAATATACAATAACTTAAAAAAAAATTCTATAGAATTCAACTTCCATACGCAATACTTAGTTGAATATGTTATATGTATTTTATCAGCATTGGGCAAAAGTTTGATATAGTTTCACACGATGTTAAATGACAATGTATAAGGTGATGTTAAACCGTGCTCGGACTAGAATACGCCTTGCTCATACATATGGCTTCCGGTACACACTGTTATGGCGTCCAGTTATTTTTAAAATTAATACCTAGCCAAGCACCTTCGAAGGAACCTTACCACTATCCAAACCACTAATCATGAATGGTTTGGATAGTGGCGGAACAACAATCTAAAATCGTAACGTCCGTGGTACTTAACACACGGTTAACCACTCTTACTCCAAAGTAGCGGCAATGTAATAATTATATCCATTAAAAAACCTATATTTATTGATATTTTTCATTTCAAACAGGCTCAGCAGAGGTTCCTAAATATCCGAATTGCCAGAAGATGAACAAAATTATATTTATCGATGCGTACAATTCCATGTTAGTCAGTCGATTTAAGTGACTCGGTCGAGTTACTGAACAAGCTGCACTTATTCGTGATTCCTTATAATAATCCCTTTCCGTTGGACGGGACGTAACTTAATAAGACGAATTTATCTACGTAATGACACGTGACACAACTTGTAATTTATAAATATCCATTATCTACCAATACACAATTATAAGAGATGCGTTTGCAAAACATTACGTTGGTTTATCGTTTTTTTACAACTAACCTGCATTTATAGTAAACGTATAAATCATCTGTCATTATTATTTTTAAATTACATTTCCTTTTTTAATACTTACCTCCAATTGAATTTATTGCAAATTGAATTAATTTGTTTTTTTTTTTAATTTAACATTAAATGTAATGCAGAATGTTGATAGAAGAAAACAAAGAATTTATACATATGCACCGATTTCTTTATCTACATCCCTATATAAAAAACTAGAGATCAAACTAATTTACGAAAAATACAATTAAAATTAATGGTAAACTACGCGTTCCCAAAATGAGTTATGTTACCATTTACTTTTTAGTTAAAATAACGACAGGGTTTCCATCTGCGATGTCCACAGTCTTCAAAAAAATAATAAATTATCGATTATAAATTACTCTATTTAGATATATTTTTTGACACAACAGATAAATAATAATTCACGAAACCTTTTCCTATTACTGCAACTATGTTTAACGGAATATAATATCGATAACACGTACCGATAAATGTACATCACTATAAGTGAGATGACAGAAATAGATGGCCTTATTTAGGTCGATGGAATAGTTGTGGTCCAACGTACAATTTATTTTACTACTTAATCCTCAACATTATTTAACGGAGTGCCTCTCGGAATTGTATCATTATTAATTTCTAACTTTGCTTTCGTGTACTCCCTTGTAATTTTGTGATAAACGATCACATTAACTTAAAATATTTCGTCATTACGGTAATGGTACGAGTTGTTCTTTTATTAAATATTGTTATTTATGTACAATCCTTTTTGTGGTATGCTTCGGTCCTTATATCTCAGTAGAAAAGGCTTCATAAGACAAACTTAGATGAAAAATTGGAATGTATGTTATATTCCATTTATTCAAAGCTCTGTCCTCACCTGCACGATGACTATCTTCCCACTGAGCGTTTTAAGCACATCTTTTTTTAACACCACAACCATCCTAGCGATTCGGCTATCACCAGCGGTATCACTTTCCATCAGGTGAACCGCTCGCTCGTTTGCCTACTCCACCCATAAAAGAGATCATGTAGGTCGGTCGATAACATTAACAATAACTGAAAATCTGTGCCTAGACAAATTTACCATTGCCTTCCGAATTCAAATTTAACTGACATTCGGGGCGGTAGCTTAGCGGTTACGGAATGAATCTTACCATCATCGGACCACTGCTACTCATTTGGCTCCGGAATCTAATCAAGAACCTTCAGTTACAAGGCGAGCGCTTAACAATTACGCCGCAAAGGCAGTAAAAAAGATAGTATTTATTTAATAACTCACACTTCCTTCTTGATATGTTTCATGTTAGTATTCACAATGAGGACTGCTGAATAAGTTAAGTTATGGTGTAATAAAATTTTGATCTCAATTTAAACCTTTTCATTTGTATACATTCACGAAATATATTACCTATTCAAATAATTTTCCGTGTTTACTTTGAGCATGATAATGACGCCTCGCTTCCCGTTCTGAGACCTTAGCGGTGACCTCGGGATGTCTTCAGTTCGTGAAAAATGTATTTCATATATAATTTTTACTTCAACGACCTCGCAACGGTGATGAATAAACATTTGTTTATGATAACTGGCTGAAGACTTTGATGTTGTTTTTTTTTTAATTTTCCAACTAATTTATCCCGCTCGGTTAAACTATACAAATGTACATAATATATTAAAAAAATGCATATTATAATCAATTGTACTATTACTAATAATAAGTATTGTAAACGTTTTGATTTTTACCTACAGTTCCTTTTTTATGGAAGAGAAACGCTTGTTGTCCAAGTCAGGACTTAGTGACATGTTCGAACCTTTTTCCTTAAGGATAAACCTACAGAACATCCAACGGGATCTTCCTTATCGACGGGACTACTATTAAATATTACTTCATGGTACTGCTCTACCAATCTAAGCTGTGAATTTATGAAATAAAAACAAACTCAATTTTTTTTATCGATAATAGGCTAACACTCGAACACAGAAAGCCTGGCATACCTCATTTAACTCATTAACTGCCAACTACGAAATATCTCGTAGCGGAAGCTTCAAATTAACATTAACTAGAAATGGTCATTTGAGTTAAGAATTATTAGAAAATGATTAATGAAAAACGTATATAGTGCAGCGAAAATTTTATTTATCGATTTTTATTATTAAAATTATAATTTAGATCAAAACATCGTGTATTATTAAAATAGAACCGCGGCACGCACGCCAGCGCGGTAAATGTGCGTTGCAGTCGATGGGTTAAGCGATATAGTACCCTAATATTAACAGTATATAATTGCTACAAGTTCTAAACACGCTAATAAAGTTAAAAAATAATAGAGAAATCATGACATGTATATTAGTTGTATTCATCTCTGCTCAACCCTAAGGTAGACCGGCGGATAATGCCATTTGGCATTAAGTCGACCATATGTACAAATTAGTGCATTAAAGCTAAAAATAAATAAATAAAATAAATATATAAATGCTGAGGCTTGTCGTGGAAGCGCGCCGCAGAATGATATGCGAGCATTTAATCTAGGGGTTTCCAAACATTTTTTTCTAGCAGATAACTTCCATGGTTTCACATTATGAACCTATCCCAAAACGCCTTAAAATGTCGCGGTCGAATCCCAACCCTTGTATCGGAGTGATAAAAATGAAAGAAAAAAGTTAATTTTCTTTTGTATTGTATATTATTTTTTAACGATGCGGGTGTACTTGATACAATTACAGCAAATTATCAATGTTTGGCTATAAACTTGTTAATACCATTCTTTTTTCACGCCATCGTGAATCTCAGTCAATGGGAACCACTGATCTAATACATCTGTCTTTATTTTTATGTCTAGCATAACACTGTTCTCTCTTTCATTGCAGAGCTACCGTGGACGCAAGCCTCTAGGCGGCAGCGTAGTGCCGGTGCCAGGCGTGCCCGGCCTGAGTCCAGGCGTGCCGGCAGCCGCGTCCCCCTCCCCCGCGCCCCAGACTCCCGCCGCGCCTAGCCCGTCGCCCGCCACAACGCCCGCCATGAAGCAGGAGCATCCCAGCCAACCCATGGTTCGTCAACAGTTAAGGCATATCAAAAATCAACTCATCGACTCGACAAAACAATATAAAATCTCGAAATTTGTTTAAGAAAGCAAATCATTTTGTAATTTTTTAATACATAATATAATATAATAAAAGTATTTACGCTATTTTATATAACACATGCTTTACTAAAAACAACTGACAAAACTCGATGGTGGTTTGTCTTTTTCCTCTAATCATTTGAAATATATAACCTTAAGTGAAAAATCAAATGTTTATAACAACAAAGGTGACTGTATTGTAGATCGGAAAAAATAATAGTTAAAAAATTCAATTACTACAATTTTTGCAGTCGAAACATCGAACGTTTTAGTACTCGTATTACCAAAGCAAAAACCGAAGCCTTGTGGGAACATGTATTTTGCAATGACTATATCATAATTAAACATTTTCAAACGATGTACAATACTTACATGATTTTAATTATAGTTATAACATTTAAACATGATCCATTAACAACATAAACAAAGTAATAAGGGCATAGAGTTAAGTTAGAGTTTATTTAAGCTTTCTGCTTACTTTATTTTGTCACATCACCCTTAACAAATATGTTGTCAAAAATACTAAATAAAATTATAGAAATTGGGTAACAGACATCTGTGACAAAAAAAGTTATCAAGAATACACTAGGCTTCAATTTCGTAAGACTTGTGTTGCTGAATAGTGTCCTCTATGGGTGAAACCCAATACTTACTTTGGAACTTGATAGTGAATAGTTAATAAATCAAAACATAGATGGCACTGTTCCTTTGACCCTATCTTAAGAACGCTTTGCAATTATTATTTTATTTATCATTTTCATTACAAAACAATTCTATACAAAACATACTGAGTGTTAATTGAATGTTAATTAAATTTCATGTAAATTTTCATACACAAATAGAAAACGACGTCTTTTACAACTTTATATAATTCCTTTACCTTAATTTTATTGTTGTTTCGCGAAACAAAACGTCGCCATTTTGCGAAGGTTTTGATGATTATAATCGAGTTCGCTGCGTTTAATTGTATTTGTTTCTTGGAAGAATCAACTTTGATGCGGCCCGTTGTGACTTAATTCAGTTCGTTAGGGAAAGACAGCGCGGCTGTCTATAACTATAGAATATAGTTCTCATGTAAATTTGTTATTTAAAATAGTTTGTCAAATTAATCAGAATCCGCTATCGAATGGTTACAAAGGAAAGAAAGGTTAAATTTCGAGTCCATCGTTCTAGGTTCGTGAAATTAACCGTTGTTAAATTTTAAATAATAATAAATACTGAATACTACTAGAAAATAATATGTTGATAATCTTTTGAATTAAGGGATAATTCCCTACCGAATCACTTTTAAAAAAAAATTATATGAGCTACCTGCACTTGTATACCGCCACTATAAATATTGGCGGTATACAAGTACATAAACCATAATAGAATTCGAACGATTCAAATCGGAATGCGAGGAAAATAATTTTAGCAAAAGCAATTAAGTAAGGAGCGTACTAAAGTTTTTGTTTTTTTTTTACTTCTCGCCCGACTTGGCCAATTGCCGCGCTGCCTCTGGAATTTATAGGTCCCCGACCTTTTACATTTACTGGAACATTTGCTACTTTTCAAATTCAAATTTTTATGTGTTTTCTGACAATAATTCGATTTTATCTGGTTTTATATTTATAACTAATTAAATAAAAGTTAAATGTAGACCAATTTTATGCTTTCATTCCATTATTCAAACCGCAAATGTAATTTTATATTGTGTACTCTTCGTTTTCTAATTTAGCTTCTGCTTAATAGATTGTGACACAAAAAAAAATTAGCGCCGAAAGTGACTACGATAAGTCGTGTATTATTAATAAATACCAAGCATATATAAAACTAAATGTTATTTTGACGCTTCCGAGTTGTTTGTAGTGAAGATAAAGTCTCGTAATAACGGGCACACGAGTGAGTGTAAACGGCAATATCAAGACAACGCGTCGAGTAACAAAATTTAATTTTTTGTCGATAAGAAATGGAATTTCAATTTTGTTTCACTGAATGAAATATAAATTTTATTTCATTCATCATCAGCTTGTGTTGTTGTTAATAAAAATCCAATCAAACGTTTCACAAAGGTTAGCTTGAGTTAGAAGAATTGTGACAATGGCCAATACAAATTTCTTTCCCACTACCCGGACTATCGGCAATCTGCCACTTTGTGCAGATATTCTTACCACGCACATATATTTCGTGCAATCACTTAATGTTATGACAAGTTTATTCAGCGTGCCGACTAATTTTTATACATCCTTAATTAATGGTTATTTCTTCAGACGAAAAGTTAATTAGCGGTGAAAGATTATGACTTCAAAAATTGCTATTGATTTGGTGCTAACATTTTCTGGGGTCGTTCGAAAGAATAACTGGAGCCTACTCCTTCCTTACCATCAGTCGACTTGCTTATATTTTTACTTAACTTCCCTTTAAAAAAATAATATTCAATTTTAGACAGCCTAAGCTAATATAAACGATCGATCATCTCCTGTTGCTATATATAAACTTATGACTTAACAAAGCGAGTAGCAAAATCTAATTACACACGTGTAGATAAATAATTAAACAACGTAAATAACTTTTAATTACAGCCCGTGTCGTCACGCTTCCTAATGAAATTTCACCCAGCGTCTCCTTCCACACAAATTAAAATTGAAACCTTACAAAGTTCGAACGAATACACGTACAGAATTAACGAATGTATAAAATTAACGTTTCTTTCTAATCTACATGGCTTGAGTTCATTTTTAATTAATACATCAAAACCGCTACGATATTTATTTATAACACACATACAGAGTTCTGCGAAGTTGCCCTAGCAAAAGAAATGTTACTAAAACAATTTTTTCAAAGTTAAACGTATGTTAAAAGATCTTAAGCCTGCTCATTTCGAGTAGGCGCCCCCTCTTAAGCGTAAAGAATGTTTATTTTTAATTACGCATGAACTTTCAAAGACTTCTTTTACGTGTAACAAGATATTAATACACGGTTTGCAGATGGTAAAACTTTTGAAACGTTTTAATAATTTTGAAAAATTTTTGTGAATTGATTTCTTTGACGTAAATACAAGGAAAAAATAACCTAAATTTATTTTCCTCCATTTCTGTACAAACTACCATTATAGTGCAATTACAGAAATATTAATCACATCATGAATCAACAACATTTACCTTCAAGTTAAAATATAAAAGCTAAAGGCAAATATATACTGTACTAGCAACGGCGTTCGTGTTATTCAAATTGGATTAATTGAATATAAACTTTTGCCTCTGCCAACCGTACTGTGATGTATTTACAACTATTTACTACGTTTCCGACCTCGGCCAACGCGATAACTCTGGCCGGTTGCACCCATGCTCCAGGGTACACTGACACAGTTGATAAGGCGATCTTGCTCCTGAGTTAACACGTACTAATTATTTTACGACCGACATTGGTCAGTAACGACGTATTTAAACTATTTTTACGATTGTATAGAGGCCACATTAGTCATATGTCGGTGCGTAGTAATCTTACGATGTAAACAATATGTCAAAAGTTAATATAGTGGACCACTCGTAGTTAATTTTAAGATTTAATTGCTTCTGTTATCTTTTCAGGCTCCGATGCCATTCTACGCAGGTGATCCCAACAGATTTCCAACAACGTGGCAGACAGACCCATCACAAGGTAAAACAATTATTCTTTAAAGCCTATTATATATTTTAAAAACCATATCAGAGTTTACTTTAAATTTATGTTAGTATATATGAAACACGGGTAACGTATTTCGTAATGTCTTAAATTACTTCTTTCTCTTTCGCAGGATGGCAAAATCAATTTATACAACAAATACCAACGCAGACCGGACAAACTACCTTAGACTACCAAGGCAACCACACACCTTATGCCACGTCACCTCACTATCAAGCTAATACCACATACACCGTCCAAAACGTTGCTACAACATTTGATGTAACAAACAACACCTACTATCAGGCAGGAGTTCAGGCTGTGCCAACACAACGACCGCCTTCAAACCGCGGAGCGTACACACCCGTTCCCTCGCCTAGAGCTCCACACTACACTACGGAGTACCAACAGCAATACGCTCAACAAGCTCCCACTCCGGGCGTTACAAGCGGAAATGATTCTCGACCAGCCTCAGCGGCTTCATATCAAAACACACCAACATCAGCGGCATCCGTCTTCACCGTGAGTCAACCAAGTTACGATCGTACAGAATATGCAACTGAACACACAGAGGACTACAATAATACTGAGAGTGGTACAGGAGAGTCCAACAACGATGGTGATAGACAAGAACAAAACGGAACCAATGGACAGCATTCGGGAAACGCCGAGCCTGGATACCTGCAGGGGAGCAACGGTCCGCGAGCTTCACTCGACTGTAGCGGGTATTCGGGCGCCTATAATAGCGGACAATACAGGGAAAACAACCAAGCACAAAACCAAAACGACTGGCAACAACGTCAGTGGCAACACAACCAAAGACTTCAAAATCAACAAATGCAAAACCAACAACAACTTCAAAACCAACAACAAATGCAGAATCAACAGCAACAAATGCAGAATCAACAGCAATTGCAGAACCAACAGCAACTGCAGAATCAGCAACAAATGCAGAATCAACAGCAATTGCAGAATCAGCAGCAAATGCAGAATCAGCAGCAAATGCAGAATCAACAGCAGCTTCAAAATCAACAATTGCAAAATCAGCAACAATTGCAAAATCAGCAGCTTAACCAACAGTTAAATCACCATCAGCAAAGTCAACAGCAACAAATACAAAATCAGCAAATGCAAATGCAAAATCATCAAAACCAACAATTACAGAATCAACAAATGCAACAACAGAGACAAGATGAAGCAGAACAACAGATGTTTTCACAGTCTGACCGAGTTAACTTAAACTCAAGATTGAAAACAATGATATTGAATAAACAAAGTCACACGAGGGATGGGACAAATACACCACCTGATAAAGGTGATCCAGGCGAAGGTCCACCTCGAGGGCTAGACGATAGAAAAGGCGGAATTGCCGCTAATGATGACAAGAACACTACCGGTCATTTTTTATCGTATAGCCACCATCTCCGAGATAATTACCGTATAGGCGAGCAAGGTTATCCTGCTGCTGGTAATTATTCCCAAAATGCTCATGCTTACAACGTGAGCGAATTCGGAGGTGGTGGCCACCACGTATGGGAGGGCGGGACAGATGCCCCGCGGAGCTATGATAAAAACGTCTCGTCGGTGAATGTATCTAAAACACCTCAAAAATTGCCCTCTTACTCTGATATGAGAGGTCAATACACAGCGTACGCGAACGCTACGTATGAGAGTCAAAAGTTTGCAGAAACTTTTGGTAGTGATAATTTAAATTTTAGTCAACAAGATAGTAAAGATTTCCAATCCAAAATGCTTATAGGACCAGTATCGGAAATAAACCAACAAAATTGTACTTCGTCAAGGGAGACAAACGCACAAAAGAAGGCTTTTGAAAGGGAAGCTTACGATGCAAAATTTAGGCATCCAAACGCGCTTTTAATACCTAAATTAGAAATCTCTGACAATTACCAATATAATAAAGAAGAAAGGATAAAATCAGATTCTTTAAGAATGGTAGCACAAAATACTTATCAAAAACAGAATGAGGTAGTGATAAACAGTGCTTACAGAGACACCCCAAATGGGGTTTTAACTAAGGCCAGTCAGAATACTGTACTTCCACCAATTTCCACAATAAAGCAGGAAAACTTTGGTCAAAAGCAACAAAACTATCAGACTTTTCAAAATTATACTTTTGAGCGAAAACATGAAAGTAACGAAAATTTCACACAAAATCCTCGAGTTCAAGAGAATTTAGGCTTCCAAAGATATAACAGGAATCTCGAGCCGAAGTTGCACAAAAACTCTGATAACAGAGGAAATTCTGGAAAAAGTACACCAATCGAATCCAAACCACCATTTTACATTGAACAAATCAAATCGGAGCATTCACCCCCGGGACATAAAATATACAAGAATCTTAATTATGGTCCTCCCAAAAACGAGCCTTATATGTTTCCGGGAGATGGAGGACCAGTAGCCATCAGAAATGAAGTCGGATATTCATGTTGTCGACAAGGTTCAACGAGAAAACCGCCCCCGGAACATTTAAGGGATGGCGCTTGCCCTGGGCTACAAACCAAAGACGAAATATTGGACGACGACCCTGATTCAAGCGAAAAATCTGATTCCAAAAATCTCTGCAAACCCAGTACCCCAATACCAGATAATATAGCCAAACCACCAAAAGAGAATCAATTCAATTACTCTAAAGAATATCTTGATAATCTAGAAAAATTAAGAAATTCTGCAAGAACAGAAGTGCCTGATTGCAATTGCTTCCCAGCTGACAAGAATCCTCCAGAACCAGGCAGCTATTATACGCATCTAGGTACATTATTGTCCATTTTTTTATAATATTTTTCTTATCATAGCTTTATTACCATAGTAATAAAATACATTTCCAATAATATAGCAATATTAATTGAAAAATTCTGTTTCTCAATTATGTAAATTGAAAATAATCTTATTTATACATTCAGACATTTCAATTAATAAAACACAAAACAATTTCTTAGTCTTGATTATAGTTTGTTCCAGCTATTAAATTAATCTTACCTCATTATTTGCCTATGTAAAGCTCTGTTTTGAGATTTATTGAAAGTAGTTACATATTTGTTGAATTTCATTATCTTAAAGATGTAATTACTCATTGATTTTAATATTTACACTTTAAAAGTGTTAAAAAAATCTTTTTTTCATTAGTTTACTGTTTTCTTATAGGGGCAGCTTCAAGTTTGGCAGAGCTTAGAAAAGAACTAGAATCCCGCACGGGACTGTCTGGAAAAGAATTAAGAATAGAGAAGATTTGCTATACGGGCAAGGAGGGCAAAACTGCTCAAGGATGCCCTATGGCCAAGTGGGTGAGTGTATGGATCCCAAGATTTTTTATTTTCAAATTATATGGCTCCAGTTCCAAACTATTTACTGCTAGCAACTTCTATGACATTCTATTTTAAATACTTTATTATGAACTTTATTTCATATTTCTTAAGTAACTTAAATTATTCACTACACGATTTCTTCTGCATGTAGTAATGCTGAAGTGTTCATAAAAAATTTTGGTTATTCATATTCTAAATTGTCTGTATGATTACCAAGTCCTTTTTTTAATTTGTTTATTTTTATGAGATAAGAACGCTCGTCTTTCCCGATATAGACGTAATTATTGATCATTTTATAACAATAAACGATTGTACCACACTATGAAATACATTAAAAGAAAAAGTCGTTCTCACAGATAATAAGACGTGCGAACTATACGGAGAAAGTGTTGGTGGTGGTGAAGTGCCGGAACGGGCACAAGTGCAGTTCAGCGTGGATCGTTGTTTGTCTGGTAGCGTGGGACGGCATTCCTCAATCCGAAGCTGATCTCGACTACACTCTGCTATCCCATAAACTCAACCGATACGGTCTTCCCACCACTAGACGGTGCGCCACAAATGAAAATAGAACTTGCGCATGCCAAGGTAAAATTTGTGAAACGATTCAGAATCTAATGTTACCTATATAATATTCTGATACCTTTCTTTGATTTTCCTGAGTCAATAAAACTACGTTTGATTACAATTCGAAATTACGTTTTTATCTGTAAACGAAATAGTTAATTCATTTGAAGTTTCCAATTTTTTTCTCAACTTATAATTTTTTCCATCCAGGACTCGATCCAGAGACATGCGGTGCCTCCTACAGTTTTGGTTGTTCGTGGTCCATGTACTACAATGGCTGTAAATATGCACGCTCGAAGACCGTTCGCAAATTTCGTCTGTCCGTCAAAACCGAAGAGGCAGAGATCGAAGAAAGGATGAATGTGCTAGCGACCCTGCTCAGCCCTTTGTACATGAACCTCGCTCCGAAATCCTTCGAGAATCAGTGTCAATTCGAAAAGGAAGCATCAGACTGCCGTCTGGGATTTAAACCTGGACGCCCCTTCTCTGGTTTGTATAGTATGACGTTTTTAAATCATTGTTTGTTATAAAAAAAGTTGATATTGACTACTACATAAATAAATAAACTCGTTATGAACAGGAGTAACGGCATGCATAGATTTCTGTGCGCACGCGCATCGGGACCTGCACAATATGCACAACGGGTGCACGGCCGTAGTGACGCTGGCGCGACACCGCGGCCCCGCGCGCTCTACTCACGAGCAGCTCCACGTACTGCCACTGTACGTGCTGGACAACACCGACGAATACGGCTCCGCGGACGGCCAAGAGGACAAGGTGCGGAGCGGCGCGTTGCAGATACTCGACAAGTGAGTATTAAATTATTATTTACACTGATTGTTCAACAACAATTATTGAGTCAAGAAATAAAATTTATTTATTATCCTATTACTTAATGCGCTATCCGAAGACTAGTACATGATTTATTATTAATAAGTTAAGACGATAACATGATTACTTTATCACAAGTATTACTTCTTTCTTAGTAAATAAGTTTTAATTTGTACTTTAATTATATATCATTTTAAAACTTAGATCATCATTAAAATACGTCTGTATAGGTATTTCGACTAACGGTGTTCTTAATTTATTTTTCAGATTTCCAATGGAAGTTAGAGTGCGTTCTGTGCCATTACAACCTTGCAGACGACACGGTAAGAAACGCAAAGACGAAGACAACGCGGAAAACTCTAACTCGTCCACGAACAATGGAGCACAGCAAAACTCTAATAATCAGAAAAAACAGCAACCAAACAACAATGCCGCGCCGAGAACTCCACAACCGGACAATAGAAACAATGCGAGTCCCAAGAGCCAAAGCAGTGTGTCACCCAGAGCTACTACCCCGGCCATGAATCAAACGAACCCTCCAGCGTTCACAAATAACTCACCGTATAACTCGGCATTTGTGAACCCAAATATGCATACCAATTCCACTGGACTTATAAATCCAAATTTATCAAATCCTGCATTACTTGACATGGCTTCTATGATCGACAATTTCACTGATGCCCAATTGCAAAGTAATCAAATTTCCAGTACAGTACTAGATTCTCCATACAATCCTTATGATCAAAGCTTTAATTTACACCACCAAAATAGTCTTTACAATCCGAATCATGTACCTCCCCTTGTAGAAGGAAATTGTCAAAATGCTAATCCCAATCAACTACCAAGTTTTGCTTCTGGTTTACAGAAAAGAGATCAACAATTTAACAATAACTCGGAAGATTTACCACCTCAAAATCAGTGGCCCGACTTTGCCAACTCAGAAATGTTTAACAATGTTGTCAAAGAAGACCCAGACTCAACTACTGCACATCTAAACGGTCCCTCTAATAATTTTAGTCCTGACTCAAATCGGAGTGAGACAAATTCGGACCAAATGTCACATAAAAACTCATCTGATAACGATAAACAAACCCTCATTGGTGAAATTACAAACAAAATGCCTGAATTTGACATGCCAAACTCTCCACGCTTAACAGAAATTTCACAAAAATCACAAAATACTCCTGAATCCCCTGCTCCATCGAATGTTCCAGAATTAAAATCTCCGAACAATGATGGATTAATTTCTTCGGATCTACGAAAAACCGTTTGGAAATCGCCAGATTCTAAAAACTGGGATTCGTTGAAATCCAGAGATATAATGAACTCTGATACAGACAATTCTTTATTTAGAGTACCAAAGGCGCGCCCTCCCTCTCGATCACAACTGGTCAACCCGTCGGATGGCTTGGAAAACTCCACATTTCTTAAACCATATCCGCCTTCCGAAAAACCTCATTTGAGTCATGGTTACGAACACAGGAGTCCCTATGATAACAGAACTCATCAAATGCCCCAGCCTCCAACATCTCAAAGTAATTTTACTATTAATCATGATGATTTGAATCAAAATATGGTGGCAGCGAATAAATCGGTACACGATTTTACCGGAAACAACTTTCATTCTATCACTCAGAACAACTATGGAAATCAAAGTTCTATACAGGCATACGGTAATTATCCACAGATGACAAACGCCTACCCATTTCCTCCGAGTCCGTATGGTCATTTTAATCCATATGAGAATTCTTATAACGATTACAACAGTATAGCATACTACAACGCCGAAAAATATAAAAGAGAGGAATTAATCCGAAATTCACACTGTTACAATTCTTACGGTTACCAATATAATCCCAATTTTGCACCCAATTTCTACCAAAATCCAAGTCCAAATTGGTGTCAATCATCGCCCAATTGGTGTTTGTATCCACCGCCATTTTCTATCCCATACCCACCTGAACCACCGAAAGCCGAACCTATCGGTGAAGTAACAGAAGTAAGTGACAATCTGGAATGTTTTAAAGATAGTCAAATGGGGGGTGTAGCGATCGCACTAGGTCACGGCAGTGTCCTTTTCGAGTGTGCTAAACATGAAATGCACTCTACTACGGCAGTAAAAAACCCTAACAGGGTTAATCCAACCAGGATATCGTTAGTTTTTTATCAGCACAGAAACTTAAATCGTCCAAAACACGGTCTTGAAGAATGGGAGGAGAAAATGAGATTAAAGAAACTTGGATTAAATCCGTCTACGCCGGTAACTCCAGGACCAAATTCGAATTCTGTGTCACCGGCATCTACACCGGGGCCAGAACAGAGGCAGACACCCGGACCTGAGAAATGGAAGAACAATGAACTGTCTATACCAGGAGGGTATAGTTCTTTAGCGGCATTAATCGAAGCTACTAATGCAGCGAAGAAAAACGGACAGATTATGATGAGAACCGACACTCACACCACTATGTCATGGACAACACTATTTCCAATGCATCCTTGCACTGTAACGGGTCCTTACCAAGAGTCGGCCACCTGACGCAGGCCGCGCCCCGTCGCAACATAACCATGTTGTCGATCAGTGTCTTAATTTGTAATTACATCACACATTCTAAATTGAGATTAGACCATGTTAAGCGATAACTCAACTTTCAAAGACATTCTAGGAGAAACGCTCTGATATATGTATATGCACAACAGATGAGGTTTTGTTGATACCATTTGAATTTATCCAGAGAAATTTGGAGTACTCTTAACTTCACAGATTTTATATATCTTACATGACATACAGGCATGTGCCGATTGGTCCTACAAGCAAGATTTCTCTATTGCATTTAAATTGGAATTGAGTACCGTCATACAGCATAAGTTTTGTACGCGAACCGAGTGAGTTTTAATCAAAGATGTTATTTAAGTTTTATTTTAGTAGTGTTTATCGCATTTCAACTAGTCTTACGTTACTACGTTAGTGTCTATTGTATCACATAAGTGAGCCTATCCCCATAGTTCTTTTGTTTGTATATTCATGGGGGTATTTAATATTACCGATATCGAGTAGACCTCAACGGAGTAAGTTATACAAATTTCATTTGTATAAAATAAAGGCGTTAATGTACGTTTTTTTTTCTGCATATTTTGTCGTGTTTTCTAATTAAGCGCATTACGAATGATTATATTAATGCGACGCAATGATCTCATAAACTACTAACACTACATGTATACCTTGTTCAGAGCAAAAGTACAAAACATCAAGTTTTGTGGAAGGGGCGGAGTGGGGGCAAGTACGTGTCGGTGCGGACGCGGGGCGACGATATTCTTTGATATTTTTGTACCTTTGTCTATGTATTTATTATTATTATTTGTAACGTAATATTATTACCATTCCTCTGTCTATCTATACGTTTGTTTTGGCATTGTTTTTATTTTTATTAATATAATTAAATTTGTAAAATCATGGCGACAGCGCAACATGAATTTTACCGCAAACGTAATTGAGTGCTTTTATATTAGGTTAAGGATGTGTGTATTTTTAACTTTTTAGAATATTTAACTTATTTATATTGTATTACGTGAACCATTATGAAATGATTTTCTTTGTAATAATTTAGTGTTATGATAGATATTAATAATTAATATATTTGCTTTACGGCTCGACATTACAGTTGTGTTACGCATGTTTCAAGCCTTCTTTACTTTCCTCTGTAGAGCCTGCGCGTTGGGCCGCGAGACGGCAATCTGGTGTCCTTTTGGATAAAAAAAAACGCGGTCATAAAAACTGGAAAGTTGTGTCCTTAAAGAACCAAGAGAGCAATCTCTTAATCATCCCTTATTATTAAGCGACGAATAAATTTAATGGAATCATGTTCATAAATTAAAGATAAAGTAAAAAATACAATTATAATAAGTATTGCGAAAAAAAACAGGCGCTTGGAAAGATTATAAAGTAGGCATATTATTGAAAAGTGAATGAAATCATACTGACGAATAGTTATTAATATATAATTAGGTTAAGAGAAGTTTGTTTTAAAGATTAAACTATTCATATAGTTTATATTTTTTACGTGTACGTATTTATTGAATGGTAAATTTATTGGGACGGACGTGAAATTATTTATAGGTGAAGTTTTCTGAGCAAAACTTTTAAAAACTAAGCAATAATAGACGCCGTGTCTATGTACGTTGTAATGTAGGAGTGAAAAAAAAACAAAAAGTAAAAAATTTAACGAATGGTGCGATATATCGTCGATCTTATGGAGTTGCTTAACGTTTCGAACTATTACTGGTAGATGCCTAAAATTGTAATCTGATATTATTTGTGTGTTATTGATGTGCCCTTATTCTTGCCATACGCAGCTGCGAAACTTAGTGATCACTTCCGTTGTCATCATTGTGTGCATTGTGTGACAAGACATATCTAACTAGGCACCATGTTAAAGCAGGTCAAAACATATTTTAAATTGTATGTATACGGATTATATGTGTACAATTTTGTCACTTTACAAAAGCCATTTTTGTAAGCGAACGTTAAATATATTTACGTGTTGTGAATAATCGTCATCAAGTTAAAATTGTTACAGGCCAAATTAACTTCCTTCCGTTAAAATTGCATTTGTATCGTTGTAGTTTGAAAGGAAAAAGAAATGCATTTATACAAACGGCGTCACAATGAGGATATACAAATGTTTAGATTTTAACGTTTAGAAATATGAAAAATATCATTTATTGATAATTAAATATTGTGAGTTTATATCCACTGATCAAAAGACTGTTAGATGTTGATGAATTTACTTCGAGTGTTGTTTATAATTTATATTTGACGACGTTTGTACAACTGCAGTTTTTTTTTTTGAGTAAAATTTTTAAATCTTAGATGAACACTAATCTCAAGTGAATTGGATTTTATGATAAAAATAATTATCATTTAGGTCACACTAGAAACCTGTGATATAACCATTAAATCATGTGTGCTTGACTGCTTCTCTTTCTTCAGTGCGTTTGGACACAGATAACAAATATAATATTTTATAATTCTTTCTTTTTAATCTATACGTTTACGTATATCAATACCGGTGTACCTTTGCCTTTACTTTCCTAAAGCCAAAAACTATCAGTATTGTCAGAATGTTTTAACATTTGAACCAAAAATATTTTCAGATACATTGACGCAGTTCGCGCAACAATGTATTTCGCATAATTTTTAAGCGCGCAAACTTTGTTTACGTAGTTTTATCGAAGACGGGGCGTTCGTTATATGTTTGAGTTACGACGGACCTATTTGTGTAACGATATTTTATTGTCTTCTGCCAAAACAAAAGATTGTGTCATGTAAATAGAACTACCATTATTTATTAATACAATAATTGGAAAAAAAAACGAGACGTCTGTTTTATTTCTTATCCTTTAAAACCTTTCTAAAAATCTTTCATGATACTATAATAAATTTATTTTTTACTATTCTGTACAAATGTTACAAAATAGCAAATTTACTAAAACTTGGAAAATAACGTTTTCTTGTGACAAAACAAACTCATGCCATTGTTATTGCAAAGCATATATTCACAGATTACATATAAGGTGCAACGTTATCTATTAACGAACGAACGAACGTACTAGAAATATTGTTCTAAGATAATAAAGTATAATTTAGTTTCACATATCTTGGAATAATACAATAAGTCAATAGAAACCGGGATCTGAAGACAATCCTCATTATAAGATAAAAAATAAATAGTTTTAACATTTTGACGTAATATGCAATTTTATTTTAGCGAATCTGTAATTTCATTATTGTATATTATAATAAAAATACACATTTTTATAGAAAAATTTATTTCAAATATATGTAGAAGAGTTTATTTTATTTAAGTCTTTGTTTGTACAATGGACGGACATCGTCTTTTTTTGGTAGTTTTGTATTACGAATTTTACAAAAATCACTGACAGCTTCTATTCATCGTAAACGTAGTTAAAAAAAATCAGTATAATATACGATTATTAAAGACATCTTAAATCGCGGATGTTTTGGTCTCTGAAAAATTCATCAACAAAAAAGATTACATGATAAATAAAATAACGTTAATGTCGCCAGTCGTAAAAAGTATAAATTCAAAATTGTTGCTTATTAAGATAAATAAAAGAGAAGAATAGTCTTTCACGTTGTATGCCATATCAATACAGAAATAATAGTTTAATGTTCTGATTACATCTTTGACAACAGTATTTAAATGTAAATAAGAAAACATTAAGTAAAACATAGCACGTGCTCGCTGGTAAAATAATTGCAAGACAATTTTATGTCTCATATAACTATAATTATCAATGTTAAATCTAATACAACCAAAAACATACTTTAAATCTTAGTATCTACCGCAGATTAAATATATATTTAAACAAAACTAACAATTATGGTAACGAACAATGTAAAAATTAAAGCCTTAAAATTTTAAAATAATGAAGGAATAGTGATTTTTTTTTGATATTTTAACAGATAATAATTAGAAAGGTGTAGAGGAATTTACATTTCTGAAACGTTAAGTCGAAAGAAACAAAAATTAAGTGTAACGAGAACAACAAACATGAAAATCTATTTAATAATTTGTGAGCGACAATTTACAATGGATTATTTTTAAATTGAATTATATAGTATTACATAATTTTTAACTTTTGATAATAATATAAGTCAATGGAGTATTATAACATTTGATTCATTTATGAAACTCTTAACTATTATCTCATAAAATCGTGTCAGAAAAAGACAGTATATGTAGTATTTTACTTATGAAATTCACTGATGAATTTGTAAATGTATATACATCTGCGCTAAATCAATATCTAATACTCTTTTGAGCGGATTTCTATATAAAGTAGACAAATTTATTTATCACATTATATATAAAAGTACAGATATTACAACATTTTTTATATGATAAAAAACAATGTACATTTTTTATTGGTTATTGACTTACGCTTGACCTCAATTTAGCTAGTCTAACGAAACAGATGTAGCCATTATCGTGATTACCCAGAACAGTAAGACAGACAGACAAAGAGTTTTAATTAGTTTTTCCGTGTATCATATAAACATTCATATGACTTAAGTTTTATTTTTTTATGTTTATTTATATGTATGCACAAGTACACGCCGTAAAATATTGAAAAAAATCTTCAAAACTTATAGTATATGCATATAAAATCCCTGTTTCTTTTATTCTAATAGAGTATTACAAAAAGTTTTTTGTTAATTATTTCAAAACCTGTACCACGTTTATGTAACTTTTAAATTTCCCAAAAATATTAAGTAGCCACAAGTTCAGATAAACGCTTTACAATATAATTAAAGTGATAAAATTGTCTACGAAACGTTTTTATGTTGATGATATCTTACTTATGAGGAGTCTAAGCCATAATGCGCCTTTCTCCACAAATTGTGTCTAGGTTATTCTACGAAACTTTAGCAAAAGCCACCTTATATTTTCAATAGCGACGCTTATGGCTTGAGAAGATAGTTTAAATCGATAACAATTATGCATTATATTCTAAAGTGATAAAAATTTAATAAATATCAATGAAACAGACATAAAAGTGGTTTTGACTGCCTCCGTGGCACAGAGCCCGCTCGCCTTGTAACGCGAAAATCCCGGGTTCAATTCCCGGGCCACAGGCATTGTGGAGTCTGGATCGTGGTAGGGATTTTCAAATCTGCTTGGCTAGCTACCACCCTCAACGTGAATCTGTCGCCATAACAGCATTACTGTGTTCCGGCAGTCCTACATGTGACAGTCAGATGTATTCTGGACGAACACGCTTTACCATCTACGGCCTCATTGTCACTTATCATGAGGTGAAATCTTCGCCAAGTCTTAGTCCATAACCAATAAACAAAAACTTTGCATCTGGACAGTGGTGAATCTGCGTTTAACCTGTCCTCAATCTGTATGTACCATTTTCTGTAGGACAGAGGGATCATTGCATCGAATTTGATGTAATTACTAAATTTTAACGAGCTCTACTAGACGGCACTCATTGAGTGTTCAAATTTGACAGTGGCGTATTTGCTTTCTGACTCGTAATAATAGGACAGTGATGACTTTGTACACCAAATTAATTTCATAACGAGCTAGCAGGTTAAGCATGCTATCATGACATTTTTATTTGAAAAATCTAACCTCAAACAATTACAAATAACTATTTCTATTTCTTACGTTAGGTTTACGGGTATTTCTTAATGGTATTCTTTTCGAGGCCTTCCTTCGAACTGGATTAATTAATTAATGCACATAATTTTTTTAAAGGAAACAAAATTTCTATAGCAAAATAATGGAAAAAAAAAACGAAAATTCGGAAAGACGTTACGTAGTTATTATTTTTAATAAATTCTCGTTGCGTCAAAATGTCGTGTCCCGTAAACCTAGTGTTGAGTGCGTGAATTTCTTATTTGCGACGCACAGTTCAAACGATGTAGTTATACATTCGCAATTAATAGGTTATGAGTAATATGAAAGTAGGTTATTAATAGAGCCGATTAATAATCTATATAGTTTCCGTAATAGCGTTGCGCTTTTGTATCGTAACGAACGAGTTTGTCGTATAAAATTAGCACGGTTAACGCCACGTCGAATTAACGTTCCTCTCCGAGCCACGGTTAGGGGGCTATCTTTTTTTTTTTAATAAATAACGTTAAGTATATATGGCGTGTAATAAATTATTCGTCGTTCAAAAATGATGACGTCAAAATTAAAAGTTCCGCCACCAAAGGTACTGAAGGGCTGCAACGCTTCTACAATCGAAAAAGTCAACGTGAACGAAAACTTCCATCGGTCCATAGTTTACATACTTGGGGACCGGCGTGGCACTTAACGTGTTAACTGGTTATGTGACGAATATTGATTTTAAATAGTAAACGATTTAGCGTTCGGCACCGTTATCGAGAATGTGGAATGGAATGTACGGTCCTTATATACACTGACGCCGGCTAACCAGGCCGGGGGTAGACAAATTGCAACTCATTGTACTCTCGCTTGAGAGTCTTAAATAGTTTAATAATGAACCTATTGAAAAACACGAATATTGCAATTACCAAACAAGAATATCATGAAACTGGTGCGGAAGATAGCGTGTTCTTATTTCACAACAATTATATATTTTAATGCAGATATAGTGATTACATAATCTTTTTCTAATATACCCCACATTCTGTATTTATTTAGACTAATAATATAGACTTTTTTTTTTAACAAGGAGTGTAGTACGCTTGTCCGTCTAACATTGACTACCGAAATTTTTGTAGTAATATATTTGTTATTTGAATAATCGTGTATATATGTAAATAAACTATTATGTACTTTTGAAGTACATTTTACACATTCATTTAAGATTATCATTCACGCCGCTGTATTGCGAGACTTAATATATTAATAGCGTCAGCGTGTCCAGCCGACGTTATCTGATATCTGACAATAACTAAAACTTAAATAATGGCATGACTCAAAACTTTCAATAACCGAGTGATAGTGATGTAAGTGTGTGTAATGTGAACCGGTTAATCAGCTTAGTTCGCGTTACGGTTCCCCGTATTTATTTTAACTTATTTATATTTAACCTGCGTACCGATTCGGAACTGAACTGTGTCATTATCCTTTTTTCCTTTATTCCTTCACGGGCCCCGTGAAAAACTATCAAGTCGGCATTGTAAGCGTTTGCGGCGTTGTTGGCGGCGGGCGGTTACGGGTGCATGGCGACGATAATGTTCGCGAGGGCGGTGCGCGCGTCGCAGTTGGGGAAGCTGTCGAGCACCTCGCACGCGGTGCTGATGTGCTCGCGCTGCAGCTGCTTGGTCCGCTCGATGCCGTCGCCCGCCAGCACCGCCTGGTACAGCTGCACCGCACAACACACCGTACACATTGGCCGCGGTAACTCGAATGGCGAGTGACAAGCGATACTATCTGTTTAGGCTAGTATTAGTAGAATTCGTTAAACACCAGTTGATTGAAGCCCATTATTAGTGAGAATTACATTTATCTGAATGTAAATAAGGACTATATTATAATATTACCGATTTCGTATGTTGATCCATTTATAAAATCATTTCATCGTATTTGCAACGGCAGCGGACCGAGATTGAGAACGGTAGGTAGCCAAGTGGGTTCGAAAAAACCCCATCACTATCAAGACTGCAATACTGTAACATTCGTGTTACAAAGCGAACGCTACGGAGGCATTCCAAAGTTCGATCATCAGATCGTCAAGTGCTGTCGATTGATCGTTAACTGCCTCCGTGGGGAAGTTGCCCGCTTGCCTTGTGACGCGAATGTCCCTGGTTCGATCACCGGGCAACAGAAGTAGTGTTGCGCGTATGACGTTATGACTTCTAGTACCCGCCTGGCACGATTCCACTGTCGCTATCAGTCTGCCTCCATAACAGCATGTACCGGCACCTATATACGTACTCCGGGTGAACGCGCTTCGACGTCCACGGCCTCAATTTTATTTAACATCACGCGAAATCGAAGCCTTCGTCTGTTGGCCTGTGGCCGTTGCGAAAAAAAGAAAAAACTGCAGAGCAGTGGTTACCGCGTGGTAGTCCACGTCGTGCACGCTGCGGCGGCCCTGCTCGATGAGAGCGTACAGCTCGGGGCGCGCCTGCAGCGTGAACGCGAGCGGCGCGCCCACCAGCGAGAAGCTGCGCGGCTCCGGCCCCGAGAACGCCTCGAGGTCGAGGAACGCCTGCCACGCAAGCGCCAAGTGGCACCCGAACAGGTAACCCTGGCGGTGGGCCGAGAATTTCACAAGTTATTCCATCTAGACGAACGACGATAAATAATAATCAATCGACGAAAAAATATCTAGTCTATATTAATTGACAACGCGCCAACGTTTGATATAAATTTGAAATTAAAATGTTGTTTTGTCACAACCAATAGTAAAGAGTGCTTCCATCAGAATTTGGTTTTGATTTCATAAGCACCTCACAATATATGGCTAAAAGCTAAGCAAGCAAATACAAAGAAATCCTACTTCCGTCAACAATATGTCCGTGATGTAGGGTGACCACGCGATCGAACAAAAGACCTCTGTTTTTTATCGAAAATGGGCTTAGACTCGATCGATATTGACACATGATGATATGAACATAGTATCAAGCTCGACCATAACACTCGCATGCACAACTGCCGGAACATAACGATGCCGTTATTGCGGCAGATTGATATTGAGGGTGTAGCCAGGTATGTTCAAAAGAACCTTTCAATCATCTAGACTCCACTACTCCTGTGGCAAGGGTATACTGCTGCCACTGGTGGCTCGTGCTTAATTTGTCCACAAGCCTGCACCATCGCGGCTTTAACTTGTATCTCACAAGATAAGGTATTTTTTTCGTATAAAGTATTTTGCTTTTATAATTTATTGATTGAAGCCTTACTTTGCAGTCATCGGTCACTCCACTAAATAATCCATGACATCTCCCGTGGACCGCCTCGTGTAGAGAAGAAATGCGTAAAGATTGTGTTTTAATCGTAGTACTTGAGATTAAACAAAGCGGATTTTTTTTTTGCATTCAATTACCACTAATCATCTTTTTTCTTTATCTATATATATGTATATATATATATATA
>DWQX01001176.1:0-30482 GCA_018245475.1 Pharmacophagus antenor | reverse complement strand
CACTACAGCAACAAAAAATCAAATAATACTTACAAGAAACTTATCTTCATAGGTGTTTATGGTACGGAATCCTTCTTTGTGTAAGTCCGTCACGCAGTTGGCGATCTATTTTATGTTGTTAAGTGATAATGAGACCGTTTATAATAAAGCGTGTTCATCCAAAATCTGGCTCTAGGTTTCATATATGTCTGCTGGTGCACAGCAAATCTGTTATGGTGGTAATATACATTTAAGATTGTAGCTACACAAGCGGAGTCGAGGAAAAATGTACCACCATTTAAAATTAGTCTTGTTGTCTGAGAATCGAACCTGGATCTTTCATAGTACAATGTAAGTGGTAAACAGATTCATCGGTCTATGTTCTTTATAAGTTTGTGCTGCCTTCTCTTTTCCTATATAACTAGGTTAGATTGTGATTGAAAAACGACCTATACAAATTAATGTACCCGTATATACTACTCCACTTTTTTATTACCTCTCAGTAAACTTTATAATACATCTAAAAACTCATTCATTCGTTAGTTCAAAATGCGAAAATAATATATCTATCTAAGATTTACCCTTATTGGAACATTTAATCACAATAGATAGAATTTTAAATAGATAATATTATAAAATAACGTTGGATGCCAATACGATGTATAGATCGTATTGTTGTCGCGCCGTTTGCGTTTTGATGCATTTGTAATTTTCGTCCTCGTATCGCCTTGCAATTCATTATTCGCAATGCATATGGTGACACTTTCCTCGACCCGAAAATGATAAGGGGCGTGATAATGTGAAACTGAGGTCCTCTTTCGCGATAACTTCCACGCGTGCAAATCTAATTGTCGTAATTGTAAATGAAAACGATGTAGTTCGTGTGTTCGTCGTTCGGTGTCTCGTTGTGCACTTCGCGCAGTATCGACAACGTTTCACGGGCCACAACTAAGGACCTTGGGTTCCTATGGCCAGCTAACCGCTTCAATATCTATTGCTGTAGCGGCATCGCTGTCTGCCGGAAATCGTATACGAGATCCGGAAGTGTTCCGGACGCATGCGCTTCACCGCCTAAGTCCACGTAGTCGGTGGTTTTTTTTTTTTTCGAACTACCTCCAACATAGTCGGGAGGCCTATTTTTGCTTTACCACTTTCGTTCCAGTCCTATCCTGTATGCTTCCCGCACTTTCATTCTTCACACTTTTAGTCATCTTTCAGTCTTTAGGGAGGAACTCCGATTCTACACTAATAATATTTTACTCCGCGTAGTCACTTAACATCGGGTGAATTTTACGTCAAATGTCAAGTGGCCTGAGAGGAAAAAAAAATCTCAACTAGCATAGCATTTATACAGGCTTGTGTAGTGTGAAAGTTGACTTTATTATAAATAAACTAAACGTAATTCTTTTCCGTTAATTAAACCATACCGATCGACTATTTCGATTGGACTAAGCTAACGTTGCATTCAAATCCAAACGATGCAATCCAAAAAATAAATAAACATGCGTAAATGTTACGTTTGAATATAGAATCTCTATTTAGATTTAGAAAAATATTACACTATTTTTTTTTTATCGAGATGCCGCACGAATCGTTATGGTGCCCTAGAGGCGTTCGAGCGCAAAGGTTTTAGTCTGACGTAACCTTAACTCAGTTAAATAAAGATTATTTATTTATTGACAGACTCATCGACATCGTAGTGGCCATGTTATCGTTCTATTCGTATATATATATATAACGTTAGATATTTGGGTAAAAAACTTGGCTGGTCGTTCGGTATTACGTTGGTGATTGATCATGTAACGGCGCGACGTAGGGTGACGTCATCGCACCACGCGCTCGCTACTAAAATAACCATTTGGCATACAACCGGACCGGTGAAGGGAATTAACATATATAAATATGTCAATTTTAATAAATATAATCGTGTGTTTGTTACTAAAACGACGCGGAGTGGACGCGTGATCGGAGTTAGGATGTAGTGGATAGGTCTAGTGTTAAAGACATGCTCGTATGTATGTTGCTATATTACCGAGGATTGAGCAAAGCGGAAGAGCGAATTACTCTTTACTGTTCTTAATAGTGGATATTTGTCATTACATAAATTTCTATAGTTTATCAAACATTTACGTAGCTTTTCAATCCCTCCAATTGTTTTTATTTTTATTGATTAATTTTCATGACCCCTAACAATCATCTCTACTCGATCCTAAGACAAGACTGGCAGCAAATGCCATTTTGTATAAGTCAAATTTATAACATCCCTCTTTAGGGTCGTTTATATATATACATAGGTCTCTGATAAACCATGCTACAGGCGTTGCTTAGCTACCTATCTTGAGATCAGAGTACTATATGTGAAATGTCCTAGATATTTATTTATAATATTCAAATAAATATTTTAAAATGCACTGACCTACTATAAAGAGCTGGTATTTTTTTTTTTCATTTCAACTACGGACACTGACAAGTACAAACAAAAAATTATTATTATTTAAATTATATGATCAGTCTGTTAAAAATTCGTCGAACCTACAACATTTTTTTCTTATCTCCCGCTCAAAATTCACCTCGGGCTTTTGTGCTCGATTATATCTCTGCAATTGTTTAATCCCATTCACTTAAAGTTCACACAGGCCTTTGCTTCTTGTTTATTTAAAAAAAAAATGTTGCATTAGAAATTTCTCGTAGGCCCAATTCATTCGTACAGACCTAAAACTATTCGGTATAAAGATAAAAAAATAAATTTGTGAAATAAATTAAAACCATTCGAAAATGTTTCAAATTCACATCCACTACTTACCCATTAACTTAACCAAGAATTTTTTCCTCGAACTTCTACTTAAAGCGAACTTAAAGGCAGTTAATATTTAGCGAACGTTGTATGTTTATATTTTCTCGACTGAGACGAAAGTATATTTCGTAATGAGCCTTGAGCGGGAACAGGCATCGCTTTCCCGCAGCCGTGTGCATTGAGTCACTTTTAAAAATGTTATATTTTCAACGTGAAAATTTTCTTTGCCTTCCGTATTAGTATAGATTCCGGTCCCTATCAACGACGCTCCTCGGTGTTCGAAATATATTTTATCATTTCAAATGCAAAGTCTGATTGAATGTAAATTATTAAATTTTATAAGTAGTAGTAATTTCCTTTTAAATAATTTTGTTGGTTGTTTCACTAGGTATCCTATTATATTCTTTTGTTTTGCAAACTTTTTTTGTTTTCATGCCCCTGTTGCTAGTGAAACACTGCCGTCTAGGTAGAAGTTAGGTTTGTGTGAAAATAATCTCTTGTGAATGTATCGTAATGATATAATCTGTGGAAAAACAAAATTAACAGATTTTTATGAACAGAATATTATTTGACTGAAAACACTGCACGTCGTTTGCCGTCACTCGGTTGGATGTCTCAATAACTTCCTGCATGGTCTATGTCAATTTGAACTGTATATATACATGTGTGATTTTAATTTAGCTTGCAACGCAGGGCACCGTCGCCGCCTCCGGGTCTCGGTCGGCCAGAACCGCTTCGTTACAGGGGCATTGTTTATACGCTCCCTCCGCGTCCTTTTTGAATATTTGAACGATATGTTACCAGCACGATCGCTGCCCACCACATGTATACGCATTACGTTAAGTTTTTATTTTTTTTTTGGTTTTGGGATTTTTGTCATAATGGACATATCAATCCCACCTTAACTATTTCTATTACAACAACTTACTTATTACTAAATATAGAACGGTATAACAAAATTTATAAATTAAGTTAAAAAATCTTCTAGTCAAAACAAATCAAACCTATTCGTCCAGTCATTAGATCTCATTACGTTAAGTGAAACGAATAATTTTAAAATTAAAAAAAATAACGTTTCACTGTCACTGTAATACGAATTATGCGTATGGAATTCAAATTTTAAAATTCAAATTTATCGTTCGAAATGTCTATCGAACGACTTTATTCTATTTTTTTTTGTCGGTTATGGGCTAACACTTAACCTAAATTTTAACTGATGTTAACACTTTATCGACCGGTAGCCGATTTTTTGGCTTTTCGCCGCCGTCGCGGCTCGCCCACGTTCAGCCCGCTATTCTGACTTTTGTAGCTGGTGCCTATTGAGAGGCAAACTTTCAAACGATTGTTCAGTTCCTTACCTCTACTCATCAAAAATCTATGCCTTAAAGAGTTTATCGAGAAAAACACGATGGAGGAATTTGTTTTTCATCACCGGTCGATGATGTGTCAAGTGTGATAGTGAGGCTGTAGGCGGTGGTGTTTACGCCCAGAATGGTTACGGCTCTTTCTTTATGCAATTTCGTTATGGCGGCATTGTCACTGAGGATTACATAGCCAGGCGGATACTAAAAACTCGTATCACCTATTTAGATTACACAACTCACGTGGCCCGGAATTCGAACCTTGGACCTCCGCCTTACTGTATGGTGAACTTCCTCGCCACGGTAGCTGTAATATTAATGTATTTCTACTTCTGAAATTTTATCATTATACATCTAAGATATTTTTTTTTCATAAACTAGAGGTATTTCTAACATTTTCAAATAAAACACTATTTTTATCAATATATTCTTTATTTTGTCCTAGTTTCGCTAATGAAAAATGTGCATATTCATTTTCACCGTAATTTAACTTCTAAACAATTCAAACTTCTATTAAGTTATTAATCTAGAAGATAGCGCTGAAACTCGAGTTATAGGTTTATTTACTAGTTCAGGAATCAGAGACTTCACGTACTTGTGAAATGTAAAGATAGATTTTTTTTATAATATTAAACGTTATGTAAAGCATAGTAAGGAATATAAAAACTTTTTATATATCCGTTTTTTTTATACGTTACGTTTTTGGAAATGTTCTTTTTGTTGAAAAGTCTAGATTGAGCAGAAAGTGTTTCAATCTTATACTGTTCGGGCGATATACTCGTACAAATAATGACAGTTAGCAAAATGAATAAAAAAATAAAGAAAATAAAATTATATTACTAACTCTGGGAATTACTATTGGTCGAAGATAGTACTTACGTTTTACACAGATAACAAATGTAAAAAAAAAATAAAAAAGAATTCTTTATCGGTAATATTCAATAGGTTTTGCCAATTGTTTATCTCGGTATGAGCGATTGGTGTCAAATATATCTATAGAGGCCTTTGCAATTTTATCACATACAAATCGTTTTATAGCCGTAAACATTATCCGACAAGTTTAACGTGTTACGAGTACATATGAACTTTGTAACAACACTTAAAGCAAATCGGTCTGCTCTTTAATCTTTCACTCAAATGAATGAAATTGAATCACTCGTTTGAAACAACAAAATGTTACCATACGATAAAAAGATATTCGTGGAATTTTAAATATGTTCAAATTGAATTTTCCCCATTAGATTTTCCTTTTCATATTTAGACTAGGATCTTTCAGTTATATATTTTTTTAATGAAACCAAAAACAAAAATAATCATCAACTCACTACTATTGCCTCCGTGGCTGAATGGTTATAAGTCACGATCTGAATCCCGGGTCACGTGATAATTGGTGTCAGGATAGTGGCTAACGACCATCCTCAATGTTTCTGTCTTCCTCCATAACAATATTGCTAAGTTCTTGCTGTCATACATGTGAGGCCGTAATATTGTCGACAAAATATAAAAGAAATAAATAAAGTTTCAATGTACATCAAAGAGTTCAAAACTCGATCATAACTTCAGCAGACGTTACCGGTCCGACGGCACGATGTCGGATGGCGCTTGTGGTGGTAAAACGTGTTATTTTTGCGATTACAAACACAAAGCTGAAATTGGCAAATCATTGTTTTTTTTTTTCTTCACTTAATTTTCATTCATCATTTCGTTTCCGTTTAGAAAGCACGCGCACCCGTACAAGTCGCGCAAGTATTCGCTGCCGGAGAGCGGCAGGGCGGCGGGAATAACCATCGAAGAGGCGTCCACGGCCGCAGCCGCCGACGAGGAGCCCATGAAGGAGGTGGACCGCGACAAGCTCCGCAGCCACCGCAGCGACGACCAGAGGGCATACCGACGCCACAAGATACACCACCACCGGGTAAATCGATTTACGGATACGAACTTTTTCGGCTACGCATTTTTTTTTCACCACCTCATTTCCGTGTATACATACGAGTACAGCGGCAGCCATCCTAATATTACTCATCATCTGTTTCGAATTCAGAACGGCTACTGCCAGGACTTTATAAATTAATATTATGTTCCAGTTTATGTAACATAAGATTATAAAACTGTCCGCAAAGGTATAATAAGTTACAAAAGGTATGTGTAGTTAGTAAAGGACACTCCAGACCATCCACAAATTGCTCCGCAACGAATCGAAGCACTGTACCGATTCCTTAGATACTTTTAACGTGATTGCGCAAAGGATAAAGTATTTTAAAGTGATTTAGAAACATAAGGTAGTACTTAGAGTTTGTTTATCGGCAAAGGGTTAAAATTTAATCACGATTCCACTTTATGGTCAATGACGGCGAGGCAACTGGCCAGATGGCTTCGGAAAACTGCTACCAACCAAACTCCATTAGTCACGACACCTGGGAATCGAATCCGCGACCTTCCGCATTACAAGTGAGACAGATAATTACATATGACGTTAGGTTTTTTGTATGAAGGTTTTTTTTTTTTGGATGCTATCAATTCGTAACGTGTGAAATTATTACGCTGCCGCGACAGGGCTCCGTGGTGCACGTCGGCCGCAGAGACGGCGGGGACAGGATCGCGAACATACTTCCGGTCGCCACGTTCAAGAAGATGTACGACCACCGGCCGCACGCGGTGAGTACACGTAACAACTTTTTAATTATACGGTTGCTGAATGACATGGTTTTCCCGATTTTTTCTTGATCTCACCTTTACTTTCCAACATTCGCGTTAGGCATTGAGTATAAAACGTTATTACAAAAGAATTTTTTTGTATGAAAATGTATAAAAACATAGCTAGACGAAAGACAAAGAATGGAATGATTGAATAATAGAGTATATGAGAGACGAACGACAGAGATGAATACAAAATTATTATATACACATCTCTTTCATATTCATATCAGATTTGGTTAGGGTACAGGCCAACTAGTGAAACAAGTATAGGAGATATAGAGATTATAAACCAAAAGAATGTGCGTAAGGAAATAGCACTTCGTTGCAATAGGCAAATAAAGTATGACAACTAATTCGGTGATAAAATAATAAGTATACAATAAATAAATAAAAATATATATCTAGGACATTTCACACATAATAGTCTGATCCCCAAGCCAAGTCCCTGTAGCATGAGTTATGTCAGACCGATATACATACATAGTTATTTTAAAATAAATACTTAAATATACGTAAACAACTAGACGCAGAACAAGCACAAATGTTCATCACTATAAATGTTTGTCCTGACCGGGAAACTAACCCGCGACCGCTGGTGTAAGAAGCAGACTTACTACCACTACACCAATGGAGCAGTCAAACGCCAAATAGTTAAAGACGATAAATAAAATCATATCACCCGCATTCGTAGCTTTGTGAATGTTTTAAACGTATAGAAAAAAAATATATATATATTCGATCGACCCTCCATTGTGGTTGTTACAATTTGAAAGAGTCAACATCTTTAAAATTAACCTAACGAATGGAAATTAGGATACTCCGCAGGCGGCAGTGTAGGTCAGTGCGAACCACCGTCTATGTTTTGTGCTAGTGAACACTTTGACCCGTGTCATTTATTCAAAGTGCGATTTTTTTTTTCTTTCATATCTACCGATTACGCCTATAGATTTCAAATCGCGTGCCGTTGTTATATCTTGTAACTTGGCGTGATAATTTACAGTACGTTTCGCGATGTCTTCCATGCAGGTATTCGTCCAACTCGACGAGCTTCTGGCTACGGAGGATGGCGACACCGAATGGAAGGAGACGGCGCGCTGGATCAAGTACGAGGAGGACGTGGAGGAAGGGTCCGCTAGGTGGGGGAGGCCTCACGTCGCCTCTCTGTCCTTCCACTCCCTGTTGAATCTGAGGCGATGCTTGGAGACCGGTGTTGTGCTACTGGATCTGGATGAGAAAGACCTACCGGGTGTGGCTTACAGGTAATGACGTTTTATTAACGCGGAATTACATTCAACATACTTTTGTAATCACCTACTGATAAAAGTCATAAAAAATACATACAGAAGGAAAATATTTCTTTAGTAATTTATTGAAAATATTTAACACCAGGATCACCGGATCATTTTTTAATGGTTTTCTTCTCGAGTCTGTAATAGCTTGGCATAATGCTATTTTACTTGGTCCCGTTTTGAAAAAAAAAGTATATAGCAATGTTGCCGGTGACAGTATTAAAATATAAAAAAAATCAATTGAATTTTACTTTATGAATCATCTTATCAGACTTTGTTCCGTCAAAATGACTGGCCCGGTAGATCTAGTGTTGAACCCGTATTAACGGAATATACTGCTTTAGAGTTGTTTGGAAAGTAACAAGTGTGCGATTTGAAAATTTAAAAAAAAGATTCTTATGCAATTTAATTATATGTACATTTTCAGACGCCTTTTTACCAAGAATGCGATAATCACATAACATTGATTTCACACGATCTTAAATCACAATAGGGACGTATAGATGGTCAAGAGAATTGTCACGGAATACTATGATATATATATATAAGAACAAACTTCGCTACACATATGTCTCATGTATCGAATAAGGGCCTTATCCAGTCACTAAACAAGAAGTAAATAATTCCGCCATTAACTCAGTTAAAATATAATCCAATTTAAAATGTCTGTATGTTATGTTGTAAAAATATTTCATAGGGAATTCGTTGTGTTCATGTAGGGTGGTTGAAGGTATGGTCACGGATGGCCTCATCGAAGAAGACGACAAGCCCGTCGTCATGAGATCGTTGCTGAAACGTCACAAGCACGTCCACGACGATAAGTTCCGTTTCTCCATCGGAGGCCGCAAGCACTCCTACACCAGTTTACAGGTAAGCCCCGATCGTTACAATATGTAAAACAACGAATATAAAATTTTATCTACGACCGACAACACCGTAGTAACTTATCGCGGCGATAAAAAAAAATTCGAGTTTAAATCGCTTAATATTGTATCGATTGATACGCGAAATAAATGCGTGGTGATAATATCGTTATATAATATACGTGAAGAAAAACAATTTTGCTACACACACACACACACACACACACTGTCGTCCGTATTAGTAATTGACGCTATGTTCTAAAAGTAGAATGTGAGAAGCGTTTGTCGTCGTTCCGTTAGGACGTGATATTTGGCCGTTTTGCGCGAAGCACTGATGCGGCCCCCGGCCAAGACTTTACATACCCGCGTATAACGTCTTTTAAGTAATCGGTCTCGTTCAATTGTAAAAGAAAAAAAAAAGTAAGTAGAAATAAATCGAACGTAACAGTTCATCGAAAGGGGGAAAAAAAATCTTAAATTGGTATAATTATTGAATTGTTATTCAATGGGGTTACATAAAAGGTATTCAATAAAATTGGTCCAAGGTTTAAGTTTTTATAACGTTTACAATATTATTTTCATTTTCCGACTTGATATAAAATAATTACGTAAACAAAAACAATCTGAAATATTCCATCGATAAATTAATAATGTATAAATTTGTCGCAATTGGCCAATTAAATTAAATTGATACTTAAGACGTAACGTATAATGTTCAGACTCGCAATACGTAAAACTATATTACTTTTTTTTTCCTTTCCTGGCGACGGTATTAGGTGGGAGAATGGATATGAAAAGAATTCAACTTGAACGGTGTAAAATTTTGAATCCTTTAAGATGTCAATGGACAAACTAATATACTGATTTATTGACACTAGATCTACCGACACATCTTATTGGTTTTCTTTTTTAGTCTGTATTAATTTTGTGCATTATTGGATTCCCATTTTTCGTGTTTTGTAAAAAAAGTGTATAGAACAATGTTGCCAGAAGCGGTAAAAAAAAGTCAAACGTATATTATTATACGTAATTTTTTATCTAGGTTTGCTCCGTCAAAATGACGAGTGCGGTAAATCTAGTCTTAAATGTTAGCGGTTAAGATGGCTAGCGTTCGCGTATAATTTATATCTTAACATTGTACATAATGAAGATGAAATGGGCAAACGCGATCGCTCTTAAGCATCATGTCACGTATATCGGAGATTACAGTGACATATTTGGCACGTAATACGGTATGTGAAAATATTCAAGGCCAAAAATAGGTGACGTCATTCGCTACATTGCTGTTTGCTTAGTAACGTGAAGATACAAGCATTGTTTCTGGAGTCATATGGGTAGTGGAGTGTAGATGATCGTTTGGTTTTTTTTTGTACCAGCTTCACTGAAACAATGTACCGCTGTAACACCGTCTGTGTTATGGCGGCCGTAGTGAAAGCCAGAGCGTTTAACGCGGTCACATTTTGGCATCTCTGGCCTCTTTGTCACGTAACTCCGTGTGTTAATTGAGGTCGAATGTTAGTCCGTTGTCGTAAAAATAAAAAAAAAAAACACTGTTGTATTCATTGTACCTAAACGGAATCGTTTTTTCTAAATTTCAATATGTAAATGTGGATTTCTTGTCATTATATAGTTTGTTCAAATTCCAATATTTACGCTTCACTGTTCATAATGCGTAATACATTTTGTAGATAAAATAAAATAAGAATATCACCTTTCATCCAAAATCCACTATTTTCGTGATATCGGGATGGAAGCCATGTTTTAATAAAACATTAATTAATATCTCCGACTGTTTCTAGTAATCAGCCGCTATTCGCGGGAACAGATATAAATCCATATAAGTGGAATATTAAATTTGAAATCGTAAAAGGAAAATATGTTTCAGCTACGATGCGTTCATTTAATACGGGCGTTCGCACGAACGGGTAGGTATAACAGCGTGATTTACTGGCGGTCGAACGGTTGTTTGCAAATATTAAGAATTTCCGGTTCAAGAGGGCTGCGACTGGATTAATGGGGTAATGAGAGGGTCCCACAATCTCGTGTCTCAAGGTGACGGGTGCATTGGATGTGTTACGTAGGGTCCACAATTTAAAATCGCGAGCAGCAATTTATTATGACTGATGGGACCGGAGGGGAAATTTACTTGATTATAATATTGGACTGTTTGCACCTAATAAACCGACTTGTTGCGTTTATTTTAAATGTACTACGCTACGTCAACCCGCAAAACTTACAACCGGCAAAACTTACAATCGGCAAATCTTACAACCGGCAGCATTGTTTTGTCCATAGCAGTTTCACTGTCGGAAGTGTTTGTACACATGTTTCCTTACCTGACAGACATTAAAAATAATTGTTACTTTTAAATTATGCGATATCATTTATTATGTTATTCCTCTTTGTGTTTTTTGAATCAATAAATCTCTTACATAATCCTAAGCATTAAGAAATTTTCCGACGAATGGGATACAGGTAAGTAAAGAGTGTAAATAAAATGGTGGAAAAATTATTACCGTATTGAAATTAATTGAAAAACAAGAGAATTTAAATAATATTAACACTAGGTTTACAGGACGCGTCATTTTAACTCCTTTGCCCTCTTGTCCGAATTTTCGGTTCTCTGTTGCGTCCTTTACGGCAACTTGCTTTATATTTCTTTTCCTCAAAAGGAAAATATAAGTATTGATATTTGAAATTAATTTAGCCTCGGAAAGGAAACAATGAAAAAGTGTCCGTAAACCTAGTATTAATTAGTACCTAAATATAAAATAAATTATTATGAAAACTTACAAACGAACCAACCAAAATACAATTCGCTTGTACACCATAAGCAAGGAAACGTATTCACAAACCAAACGGATAGAAAAAAAGAAGTTTTAATGAGTGGTAGGTTCCTCGCCTTCTGGGCAGGTCACCGCAACTACCATTAATTGCGCCAAACATTTGTATTAAAATTTTAAAATCTTTTGGTTGATAAACGATGTTGATCAAATCAAGGAAATGATGCGACATCATAAGTCTCAAGGCAATAATAATATTATGCAGTCTAAACATATTAACACTCATTTCTTTGTTATTGAGGGATGTACCATTTGAGGCTGAATAAAAAAAAATTGAGAGTGAGGGGACAACAGCAGATGAATTCTTTTTTATCGGCAATGTGCCAACACTTTCCTTTAATTTTCCACGATGTTAAGTAACAAAGACGCCTCAGATAGTAATATATGTTCAGCTCACCCAGGGTATTACGACTGATATACTCGTATATGACTGCCGAAATATAGCAGCGCTGTTATAGCGGCAGATTGATGTTGTAGGTGGTATCTACCCAAACTCTTTCGAAACCTACCACTAATGTGCTTTTGGAATCGAACCAGCGACTTTCCATTCCATGCGGCGTCACCTAAGCAATCGTCAGCGGTTGTTTAGGTCTAACGGTACTGTACGAATCTAGTGTTCAGTGTTAAGGTGTGATGTTGCTCAGTCGCTGTGGATGGATGAGACGGCGGCGAGCTCCGGCGTCGCCAACGGGGCTCACGCGCGGTGCTCGATGTGCTCGGCGACGAGCGCCTGCCGCCGCCACAGCACCCACCTTCTCGTACGGAAAATCATAATGCGCGTGTGACAATCGCCTGCAACACCGCCGCGCCTAAGCGACTTCGATCAACAATAAAAAAAAAAAACAACCTCCATGCGTACTTAAGAAACGTGTGCCGCTGCTTTTATTTAATTCAATTTCTATTCTTCTAACGGCAAAGGGTTGACGCACAATCACAGTTACACGTACGAGGTGGTAGACTATGAAGCGTGCTAGCCCATACAATTCCGGCTTCAATATATTATTTTGCAACTATTAATTATACATACTATAAAATGGACAGCGGTATACCCCTCTCCGAGCACACAGAAAACAGACAGATTCTGCGTATTTATTTTCAATGATTCTGTTTACAATATCGTCAGTCGAAAATATATTGAATTACATTTATCTGATATTCCAAGCGAAGTAAATTGTGAAATATTAATATATTTCAACGTTCCGATCATAGTATATGAATATTTAACGTGTTAACTTTTGTTCTATTTTTTTTCTTAGAAAATAAATATTTTCAATTCTATCGCGATGACAAAATATGTTAATGATTATATTTTACATGTTCACATATAAAAGCCACAAGATATTTAATGAAATGAATTACTTTTATTTTTTTTGATAAAACTTTTTCAGTTCGTTGTACGTATAAATTCGCAATCCAGTGACCAGTTCAACGATGCGTCTTTATTTCTCATCCGCAATCGAGCTATATTGTTGATCGAAGCCGAGCACTTATTAGTAGAATTTACGCGCGTATCATTAGATAGACTCCGTATATAGCTGCATAATCCATCGAGTTTATTCTCATGCCCATATCGATACTTTAATACTATCGGCTTATGTAAAATTGTAGCCACGTTTTAAAGTAACGTTCATTACGGCATTCTATACCTCAGACCATTGAACAGATTTTAGATTAACGAACGATATTAGTGATTCAGTTCAGTGATTTGAATGAATCAATCGCAGTACACATCGCTCTTGTTCATCGTTCATCATTCACCACTCACGTAGTCGCCGATTATAAGCCGAACATTACGTTGGGATAAAATTATCATAATATGTATGTCATCGCAGAATCTAACTAATTCATGAAATGAGACATTAATTACAGATATTGTTGTTCTTATTAACTGATGACAAATCTTGTCCGTTCATTCGATAATTACAAATCGACACGTAATTTACTTTTTGTTTTTTTTTCCATGTATGACCACGCATGCTCTGAATGGCCCAATTTTGTTAAAAACTTTCATTTTTTCTTTTGGAAGAATTGCTGTAAAGTTGGTTCCATAATTTTTTGTTGAAAAACGGCGAAAAAGCCGAAAAATTGTACAAGATCCTATCGACTTCGGGCACTCTCATTTAAATCGTGAAACACTCAAAGCCCTGTTAAATCAAATGTTTGCTTTAAATATTCGCTTAGTATTCACTATGATCATTTTGTTATTCATTAGCATTATTGTTTATTAGCGAAGCTGTTCCATTTCAATATTGTGACGGCATTTTACAAATATAAATATATATATATTTTTATTTAGAATTTGTCAGACTCGAGGCGTCGCCGTAGCTCGTACGCGTTGCCCCACCATGAGCGTTCTGAGGCACGCAAGAAGACATCTTCGCCGGGCCCCGACGTGCAGGAGGTGGAATATATGTCCGCTGCAGCGGCGGCCGGCTCCCAGGACGACCTGCGGCGCGGGCACAACGACTCCATCATGAAACGTATCCCGGACGACGCCGAAGCGACCACCGTGCTCGTCGGTGCCGTCGACTTCCTCGACCAGCCCACCATCGCGTTCGTGCGTCTCGCTCAGGGGATTCTGATGCCTTCGATCACTGAAGTGCCCGTGCCTGTCCGTTTCATGTTCATCCTCTTGGGTCCGACCGCTGCCGATCTGGATTATCACGAAGTGGGCCGTTCGATCTCCACTCTGATGTCGAATCCGTCGTTCCATTCCATCGCGTACAAGGCCGAGGGCCGGCGGGAGCTGCTTTCAGCCATCAACGAGTTCTTGGACGACTCTATTGTCCTGCCGCCCGGCGATTGGGAGCGCCAAGCGCTCGTGCCGTTCGAGGAGCTACGCGCTAAGAGTGAAATGATACGCCGCCGCAAGCGGAACGCTCTTGAACGCAAGAAAGCGGCTTCGCCGCCCACCGACGAGAAGAAATCGCTGCTCGCCGTTGAAACCGGCGGCCCGCCGAAAGAACCCGAAGATCCGCTATCGAAGACCGGCCGTATTTTTGGCGGTAAGGAATTTCAAAGAGTTTATCTAGGTTCCCGTTAGAAATATCTTTTCAAGTGCCTTATAAGCTATGTCATTCGTAGGTGTGGTGCGCGACATAAAACGTCGTTACCCGTATTACTTGTCCGACTTCCGCGACGCTTTAAACGGTCAGTGCGCTGCCGCCACTATATTTATGTACTTCGCCGCCCTGTCCTCCGCCATAACCTTCGGTGGTCTTCTCGCCGAAAAGACCTACGGAAACATTGGCATCTCGGAGACGCTGGTGAGTATTAAATTTGTTAACCTATCAACTCTTATAGAGTATACTGAACTAACATACTTGTTAACGGGCGACAACAAAAAATTTCTCATTTATCTGAACAACAATAACAAGAAATCGAGACCAATTGCTAGCGCATAACCGATAGAAAGAAAGAGAGGTTGCATGCCATGACGATATGGAAGCAAGAGTTCAACTTTGCCGCTCGCTTTGTTTTAACAAGTGACGATATTCACAAATGAACACAGTTCCTCACAACGCTACGTGTTATCATAATGTATTTCAAATTAGTTCCATATGACTTATGTTTATCTTGAATGTACTAACGAAACAATCCCTGTACGAGGCAAAGTTAACGTTGTTACAAATTTATTAGCATCCGTTGTTTTGTGATATAATAGTAAATAAACGAGCACAGTGTTAACGAACTTCTGTCCGTTAAAATCCAACAAATGAACCAAAACAGAATACTACGTATTTTAATTAAAAATAAAAGCTACATTAGTACATACGAATGCCCTCGTGATATTTTAATGATAAAAGAAAATCTGCGTATTGCGGTTAACCTTTAAAAGTTTTGCAGATTATGACGTACTATTATTCAATAGAGAGTTATTTTATTGACCATAATCTCTAGAATAAAGAATCACTTTAAAGAAAAAACAAATATTGTCTCTTCTAAAATAATAATTGTAAACTTTATTGGACATATATTATAGTACGTTATATTAAATCGTTACATAGACCATTGTTAAAAGTCACTTTTGCCTTTACGTTGTCATATCACGTAAAAAAAAAACAAATAACGTAATTTTTATAAAGTTTAAATTGTTTTGATAGCTGATACTATCGCTATATGATTAACGCATTCAAGACTGCTGTCATACCGTATGTATCGGTGAAAGTTTTATCAGACTAAATGGTTTTAACATTAGATTTACGGTACCCGTCATTTTGACGGAACAACCCTAGATAAGAAACTCTGTATGCTAATACACGTTTGAGTTTTTTAAATTTTCTATTATGCTTCTGGTTTTATAAGAATTTTTTTTCTGCAAAATTGGAAAAATAAGATTATTAATAATGAACAAAATCACGTCAGACTCGTGGAGAATACCATGAAAATGTGTTCGTAGATCTAGTTTTTATTAGATTTAATTGGATCTACATGGATGCTACGTAGTCCCGTAATGTCCTAAGAAAACGTAAACAAAGTTCTACGTTCGCGCCAGCTACTGCCGCGATAGAGATATTTCGTATTAATAAAAAATCGTCTCGAATGGGTTAAGGAAGTTTTTATAGCAAGAATATATTTCATTCACTCGTGTTGAGATTTAATCCATTCGTTTACATATCATACATGCGTCCGTGGTCGTGAAGAGTGAATGAATTATGTGAATAAATTAGTAAATATTATTATTGAGCCGCCTCTGTGGCCAATTGGTTCGTAATACGGCCGTTCCGATTTCTAATACCGAGCCGTTTAGACTAGACTTTTGACGGTAGTAGGGTATTCTACCACTATAACAGCATCCGGTAGCAAAACAACATTGCTGTATCCTGACTGTTATACTTGAGGGAGCCGGAACATTCTTGGCTTCACAGGCGAACGACAGTCGGAGTGTGGACCCACGCCCGTCTTCTACAATCACGTAGCTCGCCATAGAGACAGTTAGGTTAAGCCAGATTATCCGGCCAGTGTTATTAGTGGCTGTGCTCACGGATCACCGGATTCGTGAGCCAGTATCAGATGAATGGTGTAATAGTCGTTCAAAAAACAAACAGCGCAAACTTCTCCGAGCGCAGCAGCAACATTCTTGGCGAGCAAGCTTGACCATTTATAGGCTCGATATTAACTCAATTCCGATGAAAAAATTAAAAGAGTGGAAGGTTCAAAATAAACCTAGGAATTATAAAATAACAGTTTCGACGGCCGATACGAAGTGTATGTATTCAAGTACATTTACATGAGTCATATGAGTTGTTGAGCTGCGAACGTTCAGGGTCCGACCGTCCTCTTATTTCGTAAATGACCGTGGCATACAATCGTCACCCGCATTGGACCGGGCATCGAAAACTGTGCGAATTAAAACCCTTACGCTTTCGATTGAGCGATTACGTGATATATCGATTTTGTTTAAACGAAAAACATTTTTGTTATACTTGTTAAACAAACTATTTTATGACAATAACACTATTTCATTAACGCTATTTAATTTAATTATTCATATCAGTATTTTATAATATAAATAACGTATAAATATAATACTCTTTAACTTTCTAATTAAATTACACAATTAAAAAAAACTTGAACCATACAAAGAATATACTATAAATAAAGAACTAACGAGATTTTCCATCAGAAATTAACAGATATCAAAATTGCGATTTTTTCATAACGTACAATTTACTACTTATTTTACGCGACTACTTTCGAGGTATAATTTGATTTTAATAAATAATAATTATCAAAGTGTTAAAAACTATTTTTGGTAACATGATTCAAGCGCCAAAATCAGCACCTGTTATAATTCGTCCATTAAGAATATTCATTGAATTTTATACGGAGAATATAGTTAATATTTTGACATCCGCATATTTTGGCAAAATTTTTATGAATCTCTAGAAATCGAATAAAATATCGGTTCTATGTATAATGAAGAAGAAAACATTTAAACGCTTTAGTACTGTATTATAAAAAAACGAGAAACACAAAAAAAAACGTGTTTTTATCGGTTTTTGGCCTTAAAGACAACAAAGGATTTGTTCATCTGTTACTTTTCACACGTAACAAGACGACACCACTGTGGTGTAGCCGGACGTTAGTGTTAAATCAAGGCCAATAATACCCTCTACTTGTAAAATATATCGGCTTAAGCTTGACAGAGAATGTTCTGGAACCCTCGTATACCTTCGCGAAACGGTGTCTAAAAAGGACAAATGGAAAATTACGAATGGATCTTGCGGGTGTGCCCGCCCAGTAAATATTTACAAGCACCCAGCCAATCCTCTGCACAAACACCTTGGCGAGGTTATGGTTTGCGATATTTTACCTATTGAATTCCGATGCAGCATTTTATGAACCATAACGCGGAAACACGTATTTACCTAACAGAATTTAAATGCAACGAACAAATGAAGAATTAACCTTGTCATTTCACAATTAATGCATGCTTGAAGCGAAGTTAGTAAATATTATCTTAATATTAACACTAGATTTACCGGACCCGTCATTTTGACGGAGCAACCCTGGATAAAATGTTCCATATACTAATACGCATTTGACTTTTTTATAATTTTTTTTACACCTCCTCTTGCAACATTGCTCTGTAAGTTTTAATGCGAAAAAAGGAAAAATAAGAATACAGTAATGCGCAAAATTACTACAGGCTCGTAGAGAAAATCATAAAAATAACTTGCTATAATTATCTGTTAGTTATGTCCACTACAATGTTTGTACTAATAATTTTTAATTGCAGCGTGGCCTATCTTTTAACGTATTCACTCATTTTCTATACATACTGTATCATAAAGAAAAGAGTAGAGTAATTTAATATGAACATGTCTACAATCTCTACTGATTGTAAGTTTATGGTTGTCCACCAACGGATATCAACCACGTTTTAATTCGGCTGTTTTCTAACAATTGATCTCAATTTCACCTTAAGTTATGTGATAACGAGACCGTAAATTATGAAGCACACTCGCCTGAAACACATGCGACTCTTAAATGTACAACTGCCGGAACGCAGCAGTGCTGTTATGATGTCAGATCGACGTTGAGGACCAGCTGAGTGGGTTCCATAAACCCTTCCAGTATCCAATCTCCGATACTTAGAGTGGAATTGATGAACGAGAGAGATAATGGAAATGAAAGATGATCGTAAAACTTTTTTATATGTCAATTAAGGTCTCCGATTAAATGTGTTAGGGGAACGGGTTGAAAAACGAAAACAAAAAAAAAACATCTCCTATACTCGTGTAAGCAGAGCATCAACCTAACAAAGCATGTAAAGTTAGAAACATTGATCTCCAGTTACGACTCGCCCTGTACAGGTGTTCACGTGCGCCGGCGGCGTGCTGTTCGCGCTATTGGCCGGCCAGCCCATGATGATCACCGGCGCCACCGGTCCACTGTTGCTGCTGGACGAGTCGCTAGCTAGCTTCTGCCACTCGTACGGATTCAACTTCCTGGCCGCGCGCATGTACTGCGGCATATGGATGATTGTGATCGCGCTCTGCGTCGCTTCCGTGGAAGGAAGCGTTGCCGTCAAGAAGATAACCAGGCGAGTCTTCTTCTCCGTTCTCAATTCACTAATAATGACGTCGAATCAATTATTTTCCTCATATACTTAAGTGAAAATGAGGGATGTAAATCTAAAGCGTATTTTATTTTCCTGTGAATTGTACCTAGGCAGAGTTTATTCTTATCTATGCTATTTATCCCGACCTCAGCACGGAATGAACTGTCGTGACATTTTAATGAGAAAATTTACTTTGAAAAAAAAAAAATGAAACACTGAAATTTTACATTGTGATTGGAAGCCATATGGTCAGTTCGGCAATTCACCGCTTAGCCATCGTGACCAGCGCTGCGTTATCGCCCATTGGCTAATTTGATTAACGCCGATACCTTAACCGCAACAGGTTCACGGAAGACATTTTCGCGTTCCTCATATCGTTGATCTTCATATCGGAGCCAATCACGAATCTCGTCGGCCTGTACCGCGCCCATCCGCTGGGCCACGACTACTGTGAGAACTACGCGATCAACGCCACCGAAGCGCCATCTATAATCGACAACACACTGGGTACGAATACCCTTTAACTTTTATTTACATTCGAAATTCGACTTTAACTCTATACATTTTTGATTCATTTTTTTTTTAATAACGTATACTATAATTGTCGGAAGATGTTATTTCATTAATTTGTAGACAAGAAAGAAGCTCAATGTGCAAATTTATATAGTAAACATCAAAGAAATATTAAAAATAAATAAATCATTGAATATTGCTGCTAACAACCAAGACAGCTAATTTGATCAACATAGTAATAATATAAAATAGTAGTAGTAATAATCCCATATACATTCCGTTTAGAACCTCAGAATGTCCTGTGTGATTAATAGAAAATCTGGAAAATGTCACTGACTTGTTACTATAACATAGGTAATAAATAATATTGTAATATATTAATACGATGTTGATATTGTAATAAAGGAAAGTTGGCCGCGTTTTTTTGAACTCTTACAATGTATGCACAATGCAGCTTGCACCGTAGCATTTTGCTTAACCAAGGTCGCCACCTACCAGGACATCATAAAAAGTAAGATAAACTCCGCAGCCAACGTTACCGGGACAGCGCCGCCTGAGACGGTTCAAATGGTTAAGCCGCCACAACCGAACACTGCGCTATTCTGCACCATGCTGACCCTCGCGACCTTCACCATCGCCTACTATCTGCGCATATTCCGCAACGGAAAGTACCTCGGGCGCAGTGTAAATATTTCTTCAAATTTTTCTTTTCACACTGCAACGTACACGAATTAACTGTTTTCTCCTGCACCTGCATTTTTAAGTTTAATTTGAATGGCTGTAGATATTTTCCGATGCCGCATCGTTAACAACCCTGTTAACAGTGGCGTGCCTGCAAGGCAAGCTCGAGCAATTAAATACGCTTCTGAATAAAAAAAAATTAATACGTGACGAAATTTTTTTGCATAATTCTTTTATTATTACGGTCTTGTTTGAAACTTTGTAGCAGTAATGAATTATTGATTTTAGTGCACTATATTGCTTTAACGGGATGCGCCCGGCGTTAGAGCTTATATGGAAGTACTGCCTCTGCTTATAATTTTAACCCCTCGACATAAAATATTTGCTGTATTTCGATATACGCACGAGAGCCAGAGTATTTTGAGAGAGCACGCTCCATTATCAACTGCCTGATTTTGCTACATAATATGAATTCGGAATCAATTTCCATTTTAAATAAATAAATATTACTGTTTCTTTTATTAATAGACAAACATAATATTTAACAGTTAAATTTCTTCTAACACAGTCATTGTAAAAATTAGGGTACGTAATTTTGGCACACACCATTTTTTTTCTTCATCCTTTTAACATGACGTGATTTTATTTAATCTGTAGGTTCGCCGCGCTCTCGGCGATTTCGGCGTGCCCATCGCGATCGTCCTCATGGTCGGGCTGTCGGTGCTTGTGCCGGTTTGGACTGAGAAGTTGCAGGTGCCTGATGGACTGAGTCCGACCGCGGAGCGATCTTGGCTTGTGCCTCTAAACCCTGGTCTCGAAACCATACCCGTATGGGCGGCGTTCACTATGGCGTTGCCTGCACTCATGGTCTATATCATTGTCTTCATGGAGACGCACATTGCCGAGTAAGATATTATTTTGGAATCGTGTTTCTTCACGTTTTCAGTTTTAATAAGGAGTTCGATTTAACTTTCTTTATTTCTTTTTTCTACACTACTCCAATTTTCAGTGCACAATTCGTCTCCTCCATTAAAACTGATTTAAAAACAAATGAGTACTCATTGCAGCTGAGCAACGTTTTCGCTGTGTTTAAAAGTTATTTATTATTTTTTTATTCTGCTCTGTAGCTCATGTTCAATTTGAATACTAGCGTAGCATCGGCTTTTGTAATTTTGTGTTTCATGCGTAGCGAATTTCTGCAGCGCGAATGTATTTGTTGTGTGATATATCTCTGGAACATCGTTAGAGTGAAACCGTATAAACATCCGTATTAGGTTGATCGTCGACAAACCGGAGCGCCACCTGAAGAAAGGCAGCGGCTTCCACATGGATATCGTGATAATGTCGGTGGTGAACGCCGTGTGCGGCATGTTCGGCGCTCCGTGGCAGTGCGTGGCGACCGTCCGCTCGGTTAGCCACGTGTCCGCCCTCACCGTCATGTCCACCACCCACGCCCCCGGCGACAAGCCGCACATCGTCGAGGTTAAAGGTAAACACGCGCCGGATGCGTCTTAATATAATATTACGACAAAGTACAGCGTCAATACTAGGTTTACGGGACGCTTCATTTTAAATCAACAAAGTTTATTAAAAGTTGCACTATAATTAAATTACGTGTGTACTAATTTTCAGTTTTTTTTTTCGTACCTTTACAACTTTGCTTTATATTTCTTATCCTTAAAAAGGGAAATATGTCGATTAATGTATGAAATCACCGTGGTCTCGAAAAGGAAACGATGAAACAGTGTCCGAATAACCTAGTGTGGAAATCTCATTCGATAAATTAGCACGCTCGTATCAAAATGCGCTTTCTGTCTTCAAGAACAACGCCTCACCGGGCTACTGGTCGCTGTGCTCGTCGGACTGTCGGTTTTGGCGGCGAGCTGGTTGCGCCTGGTGCCGATGGCGGTGCTCTTCGGTGTTTTCCTCTACATGGGAGTATCCGCGCTCGGCGGCATACAGTTCTGGGATAGATGCATCCTGCTATTGAAGCCAGTTAAACACCACCCAGAAGTACCTTACGTCAGACGAGTAAGCATTAGGCGTATACTCTGTAAATATACTAAGTACTTAGTAATAAGTGGACAATGGGTCGTTTGCGTTGTATTCAAATATACGTGGAGTTTACATAGTTTTAAACGGCTATGCAACGAATTTAAACTGAACGTAAAGAGTTTTGACCGCCTCTTTGGCGCAGTTGTTTTTCGCTGGCATTGCAAAACTGTCATCGTAGGCTTGATACCCGGGACACAGGAGTAGTGAAGACTGATAGATGGTTATCCAGTTGACTAGCTGACACCTTCAACGACAATCTGCCGCTGTAATAGTATTGCTGTGCTCTGGCAGTTATACATGTGAGAGCCAGAAATATTTTGAGCGAACACACTGCACCTTATACGATCTCATTGTCACTTAACATCGAGTGCACTTGGAGTCAAGTGTTGGTCTATAACAGTTAAAAAAACGGTACCCTTGCTCTGAAAAGTTTAGTACTGATAAGAATATGTATACACCACCATATGGTGCTCGGAGCCTTGATACGCAAGTCACGTAACTTTAGCACCTTTCACGCAAACTTTAGCGTCAGGAATAAGCACTAGGTTACAACCTATCTAGACACTCCCCGGTTCGTCACCAAAGTCCTATCTTCTTCTGTATTGAATCCTTTATTTTAACAAATGTACTGGTATTATTTGTGAACACAAAATAGACACACTTTCGCATTTACGATATGCGAGTTTTTTTTTTTTTAAATAGAACATTAACCCAATAATACTAATTCAGTAACATTAAATTTCTCTTTAAGCATGTTTAATTTTTCTCCTCCTTCCTCCTTTGCAAAGGCGATAATGTCGCTTCAAATAACGATGTATCTGTGTGGGTTTGCAATTGCATCACAGTGATATCAGATTTAACACACACTACAGTCATAACACGTTAGGTATAGGGTTTTTTACACAACAATGCAACATGTCCAGGCGGTAATTTAACATGGTGATAAGCGATTCATAGCATTGCGTGGTCATAGAAATGATGTTACAGTGTGTTTACACAACACCATATCACTATCGCATCTGCACATTCAATGAAACTTTGCCACCCTTCTACAATTACAAAACGTTATTAACAGACTGTCTACATATAGAAATTGAAAAGAACATATCACATATTATAAATCCTTCGTAAACGTTGTGCTTGCATTTTTTTTTGTATATAAATTATCCGGCATGTGTTTTATATATACCAGCATATTTAGTGCATGAATATAATTGCGTCAGAAAAAGATTTCACCAATGCATTGTTATACCGTGGAACTTAAATTGCCTGATCCTATTCACGGAGCGATGCGACGCTGCTGCCAATTGGATAAAGTTATCTTGGAACTTTAATGAGATCACAATTCGTTAATATCGAATGGCGAAACTGTTGCTAACGCTTCGCTAATATTTTGTGAACCACTGTAATAATTTCCAATTAAACGTTTTCAGGTGCCCACATTGAAGATGCATCTGTACACGCTTATACAGATCGCCGGCATCTGCGTGTTGTATACAGTGAAATCGTCACGCTCCTCGCTCTCCCTGCCGTTCTTCCTCGTGCTGATGGTGCCGCTGCGTATGGCCCTGGTTTTCATCTTCACTCCATTACAGCTCCGCGCAGTAAGTGCCTTTCGCTGTCTGTGTAGTACACGTGTATACAACAGGTGTGGAGTTTGGTAGGGTTCATTGAACCCGCACGACTAACACATCTAGTTACACATAACAAGCTTTACCATAAACGACATTCATTGACAATTAATATCAAGCGTAATCGATGTCAAATGTTACACCACTGCCTATGAATTCGTGATATAATAAACTTATAAATGGTACTTCTAAAAATTTTACTCACGGATTTACGAATTCGTGAGCCAGTATCAGGTGAAGCCGTAATAGTCGTCAGGAAGACTAACAGGGCTAACTTTGCCGAACCCAGCAGCAGCAGTTTAATAATTTTAATAATATTCAAATATCGAATATTTTACACCTACGCCGAATTGTATTTAAACTTTTGTTGGCGACATTTTGGAAAAATAGAAACTAAAAACGTACTTTCATAAACATTTAACAAAAGTTTGTTGACGGCAATTGAAGCGAAAAACGTCAAGGAACACATTAAAGACGCATTATAGCGTTGTTATGTAACAATGTGGTGACAGTGACATAACGAAAATATTTAGTTTTAAAATTAAAGCTAAATTGTATTTATATTTAAATGAGACCTTGGGTAGTGCGTTGCGAAGATCATGTGATAATTCATCCATTGTCTTTTGAACAGTTGGACGGCGCCCAGAAAGATATTGAGAAGGATGACGAGCCAGACTTCTACGAGGAAGCACCTCTCCCGGGCTAAACATTACAGTTTATATCAACTAAAATCATAACAACATTAGCACGTAGACTGTTTAAATAATTATTGGAAAAATTTTAAAGTTATTTTGTCGTATGCAAAATATTTACTTGTAGTTGGAACAATATTAATGAGACGCACTATAATCTATATAAAAATTTCTGTAGTTGAAAAATTGTTTAGTTGCTATAATTCTTCTAATTAGAGGGTCCTCGGAGCGACAATTTATCGTTGAGTTAAATATTAAATGGATAACAGTACTGATATTATAATGATATATAACATGCGGGGGAATTAGACAATATATAGCGTGCTAACAACTAGACCCAATGTGAAACATTGGCCGGTGGTTTGCGAACTTATAAAAGAGAAATGGTAAATTAATTTTAGAACTTTGGAGTGTTTCAGTTGGAAGGAAAAAAATTATTCTAGTTTTAACCTGTAATAGGTACCTTCCGATATGCCATTTTAAGCTTAGTAGTATTATTATATAAATTGCATAATTGTGACGTTCGATCCATGCCATAAACTTACGCGTATTTTCGCTTTCGGTTGTTTAGTGTAAGACATATTATACGTATTTAGACTATTGAGCATGCATATTTTATCTTCGATATAAGGATACGTTAGATATCCGGAATGATGTTTGGTATAGTAAATAAGTGTTTTAACACTAGATCTACCGCACCAGTCATTTTGACGGATCAAACCTAGATAAAAAAATTCGTTTACTAAATACGCGTTTACTTTTTTTGTTTTTTTTTATACCGCCTCTGGTACTATTGTTCTATACATTTCATTGTGAAACAGGAAAAAATAAAATACTAATAATGCACAAAATTAACACAGACGCGAAAAGAAAACCGTGAAAATGTGGCGGTAAATCTAGTGTTAAATGTTTATCATTTGACTTAATCGGTGTTTTATTACCTATGATAACTATTTGTAAATGATCAATCTTCAATGGTGTACGTTTGTGGGTGCTCACCCTTTGTATTAATAAAGTTGAAATTATTCTTAACAAATTTTCTATTGGCCTACTACTTATAAATTTCAACTTAAAAAAGGAATGCAGTATTTTTTTTATTGCGGTTGCAGTGAAGCTCTGTAATAAAATTACGGGCCAAAGGATAGGTGCCAAAGAGATTTTTAATGTAAGTTATTTTTTGAATTTTTTTCTGTGTAATTTAAATAGAAAGTGATAAATTTCCAGGATGATAGCAGATAATCGGAAATACTAAAGCAAAGAGATCATTATCCGTTCGTGAAAACTTTTGGACAAATTCTGTTGAAATTAGTAATAATTTCGTATTTCCAAATATTTCCATCGCTAATGTAAGTTATTGTTATTCATTTATGTATATTATAATAAGTTAGCCGACTTCCTACATTGAAAAAAAATGTATACATAATTTTTTTTTAATGACATCTTATTCTGTTTTAGAACAATTTGTATGTAATGATGTTGTTCCAAAAATGTGATCACATTCCCCGAGGCGGGACGTATTTAGTCCACTTCATTGGTATTCTTATAATGTCCGCCATATTCTCGTCGTTTTATAATTACAAACAGGTTTGTTTGTCCGTCTGTACCAACGCTACTTCAGTCAAATGTTAAAATTTAAATTGCAATCGATCGATAAATACATAACCATGACTTACACCAGTATAAAAAATACGATAAATTTATTAATATTAACATTAGGAAGTCTTATAAGTATCAGTACAACCGGATATACTACCGTAAAATATATCTGGAGATTTGTATTTGCATGTAATGTATTTCAAGGTGACAAGCTATACGGAACACCTTAATGTTTAATTACTTAATCGATAATTATTATACTTTATGTATTATGTTAATCAAGTTATAATTCATTATTGTAATACTTATTATAAAGTATCGTAATTTACTCTGCAAGTACATGAATATTTCTAACTCTATTCGAATACATGAACATTCCATAAGTGAACTATTCGTAAAATGTGCGTAGTTGAAAATGTATACTATTAAAAACCTTCAAATCTTTCATAATAAAAAGACATTGTAAGTATTCTTCGCCTACTAATATTTAAAAATTCTATTTAATAATTTAGACGTGTAATCATTACTGAACTCATAATAACATAATAAACTCGATTAACATATACTATTTCACATAAATGTGAAGTGAAATGTCATAAATATTCTGTTATTTTTTATTTTTACTTTAATCTCATTTATTCAAACTTGAAGTATTTTATAAATGCTTAAATAATTTCAGTACATACATTTAAGCTAAGTCTTAATTAAGTGCAAGTACCACATTATGTTTGTAACTATAAATATTATTTGATATTGTTTCAAATGAACGATGACGAATGAGGTAATCTTTGTTTATGTTTTAATCCCGCGTACTTGCAATTTTATGTTGTCAGTTTTAAAAGTTCCTTTAATGTTAATAACTGTCATCGAGTTATTACCTCTGTAAACATTTGATTGCAGATTTATTGAATAATCTTATAATAAGAATTGATTAATGTTCTCTTGATAATATATCTGTAAATTTAAAAAATAAATTGGTTTTTTATTTCTTATTTTAATTTATTCTGTATTCATCTTGTCCTCTGTATTCAAATAAAATATGGTCTATTTTTTATTTAAATTTTATGTTATATAAGTACTAAAACTATTTTTATCCAGAGAGTAATACCATAAAACACGAACTTTATTACAAGGAATAATACAGTTAAGTACATATTGAAGTATTAGATATTAAAATTATATGATGCTTTTCGCTTACTTTCGGCGGTTCAAAAACAACTATCATCTGCTCATCCCGCCGTTTTTTTAGGTTTTTACAACTCTATTTCTTCACACACTCAATATATATATTTATGTAGCTTGTAAAATTTTTAAATCGTGAATAAAAGACTTTTTATTCATCCGTTAAAGTTCTATACTATCTTTTGTAAGCTTAAAGTTGATGATATTCAATGTTAAAATAGTTCTTCAAATATTTATACGATACCGCCATCTATTGATGAAAATTTAAAATCATAAAAATATTATTACTTTCTCAATACGTAAGACTTTCTAATAGGTAATACGTATGTAAAATATTTTGTTCTTTGTCGTCTTAGTTGGGAAGTAACTATTTTTTATATTAAATAAATAAATACCCTTAGTGGAGGCTAATGACCTAATGACACCAGAAGTGATTTTGACAAACATTGCAAATGATTTAAAAAGTTTTTATTACTTGTCAAGGTTTGACAAGCGACTTTAAATGCGCAAATGTTATATATAAGCGTTATTATAGGCGTAAAATAAAAACTAAAATAAACTAATCTCAAAGTAGACAATAGTTCAAGTTATTTTATTTTATTTCTTTATCTAATAACTTTGGAATACGATAAAAAATTGTTAAAAACTTTTAATAGATTTATTCAACTATGTTCGGATAACTCAAATGTATTAATTATTTAACTGTTATAGCAATAGCAACTTTTTTGTAATCGAGTCGTAATATGATGACTATTCTTAGACCAAATTTGAATAGCACTATATACATCACTATTAAATTTATATAAAATATATATATTTTGCACAAATACATGATATGTTCGAGCTTAGCAACGGGATGCTATCTTGAAACTGTATGGATATTGTATAGATTAACGGCGCTTAGATTTTTATTTCCTGGTATTTTTGAAAAATTTATTAATATCTTTTATGTTTATGTTAAAATCTTAATTTTGAAAATTAAGATTTTAACATAAACATTATAATTATAAAATTGTAATCTTAAATTATAGTCTAATAAAACGAGGAACAATTTTTAAGGTTATTTGTATCGAGTATCCGAACGAAACTACTTATAGTAGAGGGAGACACTATCGGAAATTAACGGCTCTACGTGCTGCCATCACTGGCAAAAAGTTGACAAGTTGAAAGTGACTAAAGATCGACGTCAAACCGAACATGTCAGTCTGTGGCACATAATGGCGGAGGTTGTGTTTTTGAAATAAAGATTTAATTTCGGTAATGTTTTGTTCCGCAAACATTAAAAAACTTAACTAACTTTTATCATACTATCTGATGCATATCTTACTTTAAAGTTTGGATGAGTTACATTAGTAGTGCATTGTGTATTTAGTTTATAAATATGGGGTTTGTGTACGTCGAACGCTGTGTACTAAACTTATTAAATTAGTGCAGTGGCGTCGTCGGTAGGGAATAGTATCGCGTGGAGCCGGTGCCGGGGTCGTTAGGGTGGCTGTGTCTGCAGCATTATGGGGGCCCAGCAGGCGAAGGAGCGCGGCACGGCCATTGGCGCGTCCATGCGCTCGTCCCGGAGTAGACCGCGAGCGCCTAGGGACCCCCGCATGCTCGGCTCCAATATTTTCACAGAACATAGCGGTGAGTCACAAATTAAAACTTATAATGTTTAGTTTATTTCAGGACCACATTATCTTGTTTGTTTTTAATATTTGAAAAACCGATTTTATTTTGTTAGATACGTCTTATTTTGAATGTTTGAAACTTTTAAATAAGTTACTTTTTAAAACGATATTATAAATAAGTAAAGTCAAATATTGTTTTCTATTTTCTGTTTGGTAGAGTACTTGACGCTTTTGTTACACATTGGTTGTATTATTTCCTTTTTAAGTTGAATGAACATATGGAAGCTAATGCCTGCAAAAATAATACATTTTCATAATTTTAGGTTTTTTTTAAATTTACATCATTTGTTAAATTTGAGCCTTACTTATTTTATTTTATTATTAAATTTACATTTTCTTTTACCAAATATGTCGCGAATGTAGTTATATTTCAGCAGTCTCTCTTTATATTTTCAAACCTAACTACCAATTATATTTTACTGTAAAAATTTTTTAAATGTAAAAAAAAAATATTTAAATAACATTAAAATAATGTCTGAAATTATTCAAATACAGATAGTTATCATGATCATAAAATGTGATAAGATCTTTCTATCACAATCCATTTGCAATATTTTAATTAACAATAAAATAAAATAATCTATTTAAAAACTTAACTGAGTATAATAAAAAAATATGCTTAAGATGGTTGCATTTACCTAAAAGATTAAGGTATTTTAATTTTCCTGATGAATTGTGTTCAGATTTTATTAAATCAGTAAACATTTTTTTTGTTTTATTATCATAATACATTACATAGATAATAAATTATCTATGTAATTGAAATTATATGCTAACATCTTTCATGGATTGTCTCTTATCACTGAATTTTTTGCTGCTAGAAATAAATAATATTTTAGCTCATGCAAAACCTACTATAGTCAGCCTATATATAAATATTTCCTTTCCAATGATATTATATTTTATAATTATTATTAAATCAGCAAGAAATTAAGTTTTCACTTTCAAGCAAATTCTCTGCTATCAAATGTAATCTGATAAAAAGTTACAAACATTTGATAAACCTTAAAACAAATAATACACCATGAAATATAATGTATATATATATATATATATACAC